>JALIRR010008909.1:2500-7500 GCA_023091755.1 Montipora sp. Colony 1 RG-2022
CGATGAGTAAATACAAAAACGACATAAACATCAATATAGAATGTGAAACTGCAAATTTTTGGTCCACGTTCAGAAACTCCGCCATCTTGTACACTGACCGCTGACGCTAGACGCTAGACGCTAAATGCTCTGAAATGTGAAATGTTCATTACAATCGAATTACAAGCCATTCTGACCTAGAAACTTTTTAAATACCGGGATACAATATGCTAACAGACAATCGAACTTTCCCTTCTGGTGGTGGAGTAGTATTATTATACACTAAACAGGGTCTTGTTTTCCAAAATAGACATGATCTTAGGATAGATAACACGGAAAATATCTGGATAAAAGTTAATGGCCTGATTGTTGAAGCGATTAATTAACCTTCTTGTCTATCAAATCATGAGTTTCTTGACAAACTTGCACAAATCCTTCATAAGGTTTATTTGGGTAAAAAGAAATGACTCGTCATGGGTGACATAAAAATTAATAGACTTGGTACAAGCAAAATAACCGATGAATCTCTCCATTTCATACCACCAGAAAGGCTTTAAGTCGCTTATATTTGAAGCTACGCTTTTTTTTTCTTCAAGTTTCAAGTCTAAACACTAACTTCAGGCCCAAAAATCTCGGTTAAAAAAGCTTCGATTTTCGTCACAGTAGCACAACTCAGTAATGTATAAATCATATTCTATGAAAATTGTGCTTCTGCTTTTAAAGTATTGCCATTGAGTTCGAAATTACAGATCATTCACCAGTATTTACCGGTCTATACTACCCAAACATAAGCCCATTTCCTGGTACATTGTATATAGTCCTCGAAAAAAAATTTAAGAGTAAATCGTTCAAAGCATGTTGAAGCCGGACTTACGGACAGTCCTAAACTGTTGAAGCTTATCTAGATTTCTTCTCAAACTTAACTGACAAAAAGTTAAACCTCTGGTTTAAAAAATCTATTAACATCCGTTATAATCTTTAGAAAAAAATGGCATATTACCCGTAACATAAAACGCTTGCGAGAATTCGCGCGAGTATTGCTTTTGTGACGAGACATGAAAGCAAACGTTTTGAGACAATAGCTTGGTGAAGTAGTCAGGTCACTGTAGTTCAATCATGAAGACAATGTTAGATAGACACGGAGTAGCCAAATTCTGCTGCGTGGTGAAAAAGACAACCTCGGCTGACTATCAATCTGAATTTAGGTTTGGTCTGTTTGTACAATTTGACTATTTGTTTCGGTCTTGCTAACTTTCTCAATCTTAATATCGTATATAATTGATCCCTTCTTTGCAGATCTGGGTTTTGATTCTGGCCACTTTCCTTGCGCCAATAGGCGATAACACCCTTGCGGTCCCAGAAGTGACTCCTAGAGGTGAAGATGGAACCCCAGTCCCAGAAGAACAAATGCCCAAGGAGACCGTGGCAGTCTGCTCTAAGGAGACAATTCGCATGGAGGTGATAAAGCAGTTCAAATTTCTGTGTCAGTCCAAATAGTTGCACTTTACTCCACGTTTGGGTGCTCTGAAAAGATAAATTCTTGGTTTGCAACCACGTGATGAGACGGCCATGTTGGTGTACAAAACAATAGGAAAAAGACCCACGAGTTTTACATATTGTCCTGTACACCAACATGGCCGCCATGACGTCAGATGCAAACCATCAATACGAAAAAGTCCTATACTAGCTTAGAGTGGTTTTCAATTGAGTGTCGAAAGTAATTAGCAAATTGCTTTGGTTTATGATTACTTCACTCAGTGATTGGTTCAAAGTTCTCGCGCCACTTTTTCAACCAATCAGAAGTTAAACCAAAACCAATCGTGGCTCGCGTGTGCACATTTTCCCGCGCTTTGTGTCGGCTACGTGTAATTACTTCGAGTTTTGATTGGTTTACCAGATTTTCTCCGTCCTTTCTGATTGGCTAAAGTAATTACTCTGGTTTTGGTTTTACGACACTCAATCAAAAATCGCTCTATACTGCACTACGAGCACTGAAAAGCGATTCCTCTCTTGTTATACGCAACTCCCCCTGCCCGTCTGGATCTTTCAGCCGAGAGTTGATGAACCTTAGAATGGTTCATTTCACGTGCAAACGCGACTGCAAAGAGAGGAAGTTTTACAGTGAACGATACAACCCCCCTCCCCCGCCCCTCCCTATCCGCAGCCCATGTATTCATGCGTTTAAGACCATAACGTCCCTTCCAGATGCCTCACGTCGTTTTGCCAAAACCTACTCCTACAGTCCTATTTTTGTCTCATATGTCGTTAGCTAATAACTTATACGACAAACTTTATTACTGTTAGGAAAATGCCGAGTGGTTCGACAACCCGTTCAAAGATCCTTACGGTGAGTTGAACTCTTACAGACAGACATATACTAACTAAAACGTAGAAATGTAAGAAAAATAGCATCACTGATCACATTGGAAAACTGCTTTCTGCAAGCCTAGGTTGCTCCTACTGTAGCGCATTTAGGTGTTCCATAGACACAATAACTGCGACACAGAAAATAAAATACATCCTTGCAATTCCACACCGGTACTTCATCTACAAGCCATAAACGTAAAAAACTACGACCTCAACGTACTATTCACCTCAGTGTAATTTTCAGCTGTTAGATGACATCTGAGAACTTTATTCACAGAATCGAGACAAGAAGGTGCTGTTCAGTAGCGTATAAAAGGTCACACAGATTCAGAACTAAAACCGACATAAACAGAAACAGAAAAGAGCAGTGCAAACTGTGAGCTTTCAATTAAATGATCACACTCATGGAATACACTCTCGCACCCCAAGCTAGAACTACCTTCTTCAGCACAAAAACAGAAAAGAGACAACTGCTCGATAACGTTCCTTTGAACAATTTGCAGGCATGAATTTCGCACCAACTAGGCCCTCCTTCACCAATATCACAAGCACTTCCACAAAAGAGGCAATGTTATTAAGTTTTAACTAAGTGGTTAAACGTTTGCATTTTATCATTAGTTATCTGATTCAAATTCAAGTGTTTAGCAAGGCTGCTATAATCTCAAATACTGAACTCCTTTAAGAGGTCTTCACTTGTTTTCCCACACAGGAAAGCCGGAGCCGGACACCACTCCCTTGCCGTTTACGACTCCATTCTCCAAAAACATGTCTGGAGAAATTAACAAGCAAATCAACCGAGAGCTGTTTGCGCACTATACCTACTTGTCCATGGTGAGATTTTCCTTTCAATATCAAAACATTTTTGTAACGTAATGCCTTCATTAGAAACACTTCTCGCGTCGCTCGGAGAAGGAAGTCCTTACAACCCAAATATGACGCCTATTTTCGAAAGAGCATTTATTCGGGGGGGGGAGGGGGAGGGGGAGGGGCACGGTACTTTCTTTTATCATATAATATAAGTATATATGGCGGCAAAAGATGCTATACCATGACAGTACTTCAAAGGTTGCAGACGCACAGAGGTCGCCGTTATGAGGTTGGCAGCTTCGAAAAAAATGATTTTGCGGATCAATCTTGCAATCCAAATCGACTTGCATTTTATGACCTCGCGTCAAAAAGAAGTGCTTTCGTCCCGTCTTTTTTTTTTTTAACAAGCGCATTAGACCCTTTAGGATGTACAGGAGAAGCACGTGAAACTCAGTTGGTTACTGCTCGGCTTTCGAAGCAAGAGGTCCCCAGTTCGATCTTCAGTGACCTCAATGTCTGTTCCGACTTTCCTCTGATCCATGTAGCTATAGCTTTAAATACTCGTAAACTGGAGCAAGGACAGAGGTGCAGGGGTTAAACGGGGCACAGCTGACTGAAGTACCAACGAAAAATAAAGTGACAGTGACTTTACCTTTACAGTTGCATTCAGCATTCTTAAATCTCATCTCTATTTTCCATATTTTGTTACCAGGCATTGCATTTTGACCGCGATGACATCAACCTTCCTGGCTTTTACAAGTTTTTCAAAGACTCAGCAGAAGAAGAGATGGAGCATGCGAAAAAGGTTAGTCCCTGTCATCTTTTGTTCACCTTCCCCTACGGTATTTGACATAACCTAGCTTTTGTGTCGTCTGCTTTGGATTCATTACTTTAAGTAGACTTGCAAGCGCCCGTTTTACGTGTTTAGACTCAAACAGGGAAGACCTTGTAGAGTTGACTCATCTTGAATAATTACTTTCAACAGCTTATGAAGTACCAGAACATGCGTGGAGGTCGTGTAAAGCTGAACCCAGTCATAGTAAGTTGTAGTGTTTAGGGACAGGGAAGAGCGTACTTCATAGTAATGTGAGAGGAGGTGTACAGGCCAAACGGGAAGAAAAAGAAAATAAATAACCTGGCGGAAGAAGAAAGCTTGTAACCTCACATATTTACGAATCAAGAGGTTAAGGTTCTGACATCACCAAGCATGTAAAGCTTCTTCAGGTTTCTTCACCACCTTGCCCTAGTGGAGGCAAAATTTGTTTCAATGCCGGAATTATATTTGCAAAGATAATGAAATGTCGTAATGAATTTGCTTGCATCAATGGTGATTGTAAAGATAGAATATGGATTGTTTTTGATAAGACTCAAGGTTACCTCGCCAAAATGTTGGATCACATATGGAATTCCTAAAAACGATACAGAGGCCTTTACACTTCTCACACCTGGTATACATGGAGAGACCAGTGCATTGACTACGTGTCGTTGTATGGTTCATGCATGCCCCACTCTTGTTGGGAGAGTTTGCAATCGTATGTGGAACGCTACCAACACCACTCAACATCTACTCAACATTCTTGGGCCAACAATATTGGAAGTTGTTGTGCCCGTTTTGCAAGAATGCATGCATGCATGATGTTCCAGTGATAAAACTGCACTATTTCTGTTTCACAGCAACCCTGTAAGGATGAGTGGGGTGATGGTTTACAGGCCATGCAAGAGGCTCTGGATTTGGAAAAACAAGAGTACAAATTTCTGTTGCAAATGCACGGTGTTGCTCAAACCAACAATGACCCACAGGTATGAGGCTTGTCTGTGAATCATAACTTGACCAGTCTTTTCTTCGC
>JALIRR010008910.1:0-2500 GCA_023091755.1 Montipora sp. Colony 1 RG-2022
AATCTAGTTGTACATTTAAATCCTTGTAACCTTTTGTCCGTGCGCTGTTCGCGGTGTCCGCTATCAGGGGCTCTCCTTAGGGAATTTGCGTTGTTCATGGACTCTACCGTTAGGGCCCCGCGCTCTGGCGGCTAGCTGCTTACTCCGGTTTTTGGTTTCAATCGGTTTTTCTGTGCTTCCTCTTCTTTAGTGGCGTGTGTTTGTAAATAGCTTGTTTTAGTTTTTATTGGAAATAAAGGTTGTCTTTCACAAAAAAAAAAATGGCTGCTAACTGACCGGGTGAAATGGTTGTGCGCATGCGTGGTGTGTTGGCCACACCGGGTTGGTGTTAGCGTGTGTCACCCTGCTTTTAGTGTTATTACTGCTATAGGTATACTGTACTGATATCCCTCAATTATTGAATCACTGTTATGTAGATTACCTGTTTAGTCATTACAATTAAGCTGGTAATTTTTCTCAGACAGCAATCATAGCTGGTAATTTTATTTGCATTAAATACACTTGCCCTGTACATTGTGACAGTGTAGAATACAATTCATTACCCATTTCCATAACTTGTACCAGTTCATTACATGAATTAATTCCTTTGATATTATTATAAATCAAAGCACACAAACTCATAGCAACGCATTGTTGCCCAGCATTCGCACCACATACTGTAATATCACCTTGACTATATGGTGCCTTTACTGCCAAGGTTGGATCAATATTATTCATTGGAGGCCCAGGATTTGTTTCTATGTCATTACATAGATTTATTTTTGCATAGCATCGTCTATGATCACCATTCTTGTACAAACTCATTGGTCCACAGCATGTGTACAACACTTAATACTTCTTCAGATTTACGCGTTTTCGTGTTTCAGTGTGTTTTCCAAAGCAAGTCAAACGTAGTGTTTGACGAAATTTTCGTCGAATAGAAGCTGGCTTTTTCCACACTTTTTCAAAAGAACCGAGACTGGCAATTATTCGCCTTCTTTTCATTTGACTACTCAGCCTGCAACTGATGTAACCATGAAGTTTTGACGAGAAAGAAGTGATCTTAAGAATGTTTTTTTCCACACAAGTACCCTCAGTTTTCTGCTTTTCTGCGACAGACGTTTCAGCTTCTTAACAGGAATAGTTCTAGGAATCCTACTTGGTTTGCGATCACGAGATCTCGCCTACATGGCATTCACATACAAAACTTAACCGGTAAGTGACGGCTTTCTTGCTGTCGTTGTTGTGCTCCGTGCCATTATGCTGATTATCAAACATCAGCTTGCACCCGCCAGCGTCAAAATTTCGAGTAAAGTTCCTTAATGTACTTCTGTCATTGCTAGTAATAGTTTGCACATATTTTGTACTCAAGGAATGCTCAACTGATCTCTTTAGAACTTGTAAGAGATATTTGCCAAGAGTTCGCGGAATGACCCCTTTCGTAATGCAGGCTCATTTTCGTGTTTTAATGTGGGTCTACCACAAACAGTCTGTGCGTTGTAAGTGGTTTGAGGGTATTGGACCTAACACCGTAACTCGCTTCTGCCATATCTGTAATGTATGCCTATCATCACAGGGAATCCCTTCTAAGGTTATCGAAGAGAAATAAAAATAAAGCGGAATGAACATTGAGCCTTCACTACATATCTGCGGTATTGCCCATTGCACGTGAAGGACATATCCTGGGCCTTGGACTAAAGATGATATTAGCTTCTGTTACCAAGGAATCTCCTGAAGTGTAAATTACTTACGTTGTTTCTGCTCACTCTAGGTTCCAGACCCTAACTTTCCTTTTCTTGGGGTCCATTTCAGACATTATTAAGTTCTAATTCGCTTCGCTCAAACGAACGTAAATCATTTACCGCTTAAATAACTGCAAAAAACCAGGCAAAGTCAGATATGGGTGGATCGCGTTCGAACCCTAACACTTGAATGAAAAGTAATTTTACACAGTATTGCTCGAGGACAAAACAGATAACATTTTTAAATATGAGCTAAATACCTAAATATTTCGTAACACTTAAACGATTACACTTATCGCGTGCGAACCCTATTACTTTAATGAAAAGCAATCTCACAGCATTGGTAAAGGACAAAACAGATAACATTTTTAATTATGAGCTATATGAGCTAAATACTTAAATACCTCGTCACACTTAAACGATTACACTCTGTCTCTAAAACGTACATGTCTTTCGCTTCGTCTGTTTTCCAGCGCCCATGAAGGTTTAACAACCTCTCAGAAACAGCTTTGGAAGCGTTATTACTGATAACAGCCGTAGTACCCCCAGAACGCAGACTGTGTAGGCCATATTCCTTTGGGTCATAGCCCAAATCTTTCAAAGTAGTCTTAAATATTTCCCTGCAGCGAGTATAGGACAACTTGCCATTCCTAAGACTATAACCCGACTTGGTCTTTGTTAAAGGCCTGAATAAAGGCAAGTGACTAGACAGATCCAAATTGGCTGCTTCAATATACCTACGTAGGATAGCTACTGGGCAATATTTGTTCTCTAACTTA
>JALIRR010008910.1:12500-17247 GCA_023091755.1 Montipora sp. Colony 1 RG-2022
CCGATGCTTCTGTTTTAAGAGGGATATATTATTTTGGTCTCCCATCCAAACACTAACCCCTCCCAACAGGGGATTAACTTCAGTGAACTTCGGTATTGCAAAGCTGTCAGATGCTCAGAGGGCACGCTTAAACTGGTGGTCAAAAGAAGTTTATCAACATGTCAGCCCAGACGCCAGTGTTTCTCACTTTCCATTTATTTTCTTCAATCTTTCTGGGTTCAGTACTTTGCTAGTAACCACATGTCTTCTCAGACTATTTACCCAAGACTTCTACCATGGCACTACAATGATAGACAATACCAAAACAATATCGTGCACTGTTAGAGCTACATATTACGCAAGGACAGGTCTGTTTCGTCGTACGAACGTGTGAGGACCTGTGAGCCAAAGGGCCTCGTCTGGTATGACTTCTTAATGACCGCCCAACTTGAAAAAAATTGTTTGGAACGGTGCACGTACCACAGGCAACCCAGTGTACCCTCACGGAGGGTCTAGTTTTTATTATTTTTATCAATTTTTTTTTTTTCCGTGTCGGTAAAAGTCTTGCCTGTCACTCCCCTGGTAAGTGGTGTCTTTGTGCATAGAGCCTTCTACGCGTATTTTCTTAGGATCGAGAGGGTAGTGGAACTGCGTAGATTTCTCTGGTGGACACAGTAGAATCATTAACTTAGCCTGCAATGGCGTCGAAAGTCATGTAACGCGAATGGCGTTTTAGTGGATCCTTAAACAAAATATACCCTTATGGAGCTCAATAATGGAAAGTCAGTTGGATAAACTAGGCAGGAATCTCAAAATTGACGAGTACTGGACTTCGACAACAATCTATCGCCCGTCGAGACGAAATCAAAGTGAGCTGTCTTGTATTTACCTGAAGTACATGGTAATTTGACACGATTGAGTTTATTGTCTTCACGCAAGCAATGACATAGGAAGAGCAAATATGTTGTTTGTTTCAATAAAATTTTCGCTGGAAAAGGATTCTGTGGTATTTTCTGCGTTTGTGAATTATAATATCATGTTGTGTATTGAATTTCCGAGCTTAAGGTTGAAATGTGATATGGGAGAAGTTTTTTAGTATTGCTCTGTAAGCAGGAAGGATTCTCAGGCCTGTTGGAAGCGTGCTTGAGTTTCAACAAAATGAGCTCCAAAATCAGTGAAAAATTGTGACGCAGATGAATAATAAAGTAGCTGCCATTTCCAAAATGATGAAATTACCTGGTGATAAATAACGTCGAACGCGTCTTGGAGAGTAAATTTTGACTTTGCATAAACAAGAGTTGGGCGATTGTGATCTTTGTTTTGACTTCGCTCATTTCATTGTCAAACTTTATAACACTTGACAGAAAAAGAAACTTACAAAAACCCGGTATCTTGCCATCATTTGACACAGATGCTTCACTGTTTGGCGAGTAAACATGCCGCGGTAACTTAATCACGGCGCCCGCTGAATTCCGACCATGTCACTTTCGATTTGGCGATTTATTTGAACGTAGCAAAAATCTCCCAAAATGTTTGTCGCTGATCGTAACTTTTTATATTCTATATTCACGGTTCAAAATTAATGTTGTTTTCATGTCGTAAATATGTTATTCTCGATCGACCGTCCTGGAGACTTCCTTCTGCTCTTTCTAAAAACTGTGTATCAATAGTTATTTACTTTTGCATCAATATTTGTTTTTGCATGAGGCAAGCTGACAAGATCTGTACCTTGCTGAGTTCGCATTTGTTAGCGTTAATGTATTTTCGGTCCGATGCTTCTGTTTTAAGAGGGGTATATTGTTTTGGTCTCCCATCCAAACGCTAACCCCGCTCGGCAGGGCTTAACTTCAGTGAACTTTAGTATTACAAAGCTGTCAGATGCTCAGCGGGCACGCTTAAACTTGTGGTAAAAAGAAGTTTATCAACATGTCAGCCCAGAAGCTAATGTTTCTCACTTCCCATATATTTTCTTCAATCTTTCTGGGTTCAGTACTTTGCTAGTAGCCACATGTCTTCTCAGACTATTTACTCAAGACTTCTACCATGGCATTACAATGATAGACAATACCAAAACAATATCGTGCACTGTTAGAGCTACATATTACGCAAGGACAGATCTGTTTCGTCGTACGAACGTGTGAGGACCTGTGAGCCAAAGGGCCTCTTCTGGTATGACTTTTTAATGACCTTGAAAAAAATTGTTTGGAACGGTGCACGTACCACAGGCAACCCAGTGTACCCTCACGAGGGTCTAGTTTTTTTAAAGTTGACCGCTGACCAGGTACTGGCTCCACTCAGGTTAACTCACCTAAACATAAACGAGGCTTTATTTGTCACGCGCTTTCTGTCGCTCGACGCGGCTACAAGGCCATACTTAGTCTACATCAACTATATTTCTTACGCAGTCAACGCTTTTCGTGTTCAAGTATAAAACGGTTTGGAAAATGTTTTCTTTCTGCATTTTTCGCTGGTTTCAATCCACTTTGACACATCATGATAACTGTGGTCCATACTGGCGGCTACGCAGTTATTCAAGTCAACTGAGGAGGGATATAAACTTGAAGCTGAGTGTTATTTTTAATTTGCTTAGAGCTGCTGTATTGCAATTTTTGGCATATCTTTAGAACCTTTGATATAAGATTACATGATGCCTGGAGGACCTTTGACTAGAACAGAAACGAAAGGAGAGCGAAAGAGAACGCCAACGACAAAACAGAATACCAGTAATAGCTCATGCTTAGTGCTAAAAGTTACTCCACAAATTATTTCCTTTACACCGTTTGTTATTTTCAAAAAGTTGTTTAATCGGTTTTCCCTTTGTTCAGGAATATAAATCGATCTTTTATTGTCAACTGGAAGTAAATAACAATCATCTGTACTCTTTTGGACATAAAGAAAAAGTTGATTTGTTTGTTTTGCTCTAAAATGCGATCGAACAACTTGAGTGCTTTTTAATCCGTGTGCCTCGGCATCGACAAGAAATTTTGCCCTTATGTTACAAACACGTAATCGCAAGGAGTTCTCGTAAAATTAGTGGGAAACTTCACTAACTTGTGTTTCCAGAAGCTTGTTTAAAGCACCTAAACATTATTTAAGTGTTGGAGCGGATCTTGTTTGAAGTTCGTCCTTTCTTGGTCGCCTTTTTTCGATTCTTGTTCCAAGCCACCTGGCGTATTTCAATGAAATACATCAAAATGTGAATGATCTCATTTTCAGAGATAAAGTGGAATTAAGTACATCAGTAAAACTCTTCTTGGACGTTGAACTGAATTTTTTTTTAATTAAATGCCTTGTAATTTTAGCGTGATTCCTATTCGCTGGCTATTGACAGTTTACTCTGAAATGTCTTTTCAATTTGCTCCCCGAGGGTGTGCTTGATTTCTTTTAAAGCTCATGCGGTGCAAGAAAATTTCATTGCCAAACAGGTGAATTCCAAAGTAAATTGCACTCGCAAAACCGATATCGCAATCATCGCTTCGTGATTCATGGGATATCGGTTTTTAGCGTAAAATACACCATGGAATTGACTAGTTAGGCAATAATTTTTTTCTATAGACGAAAGCAAAGAAAATGATTTAATCATTTAAAGCAGCAAGCGGAAACATTAAAACGCGAACAATTCGAAACCTTTTTATTTCCACTGACCCTTCAGGCAGTAAAAATAAATAACTAGCGAGCTTTTAGGCTTGGCTATATATTAGACTGACATAATTTCCGACTCTCTCCCAGATCTTGCACATGAAAGGAAAAGTTGTCGGAAATGAGGCTGCTCCACTCTGATGAAAACATGATTCAGTTTAAGTTTAGATTAATGGTCGTAGCTGTGGTTACGACGAGGACTCGAATGTCTTCTTATTGATTGTTTCAGCGGGGTAAGAAAGCTCATGTTCCAGTACTTTACGTTTGGAATTGGTGAATATTACAGAGGAATTTTTATATCAGCTCAAGTCAAACAACTACAAAGATACATTCGTAGTCTTAAAGTCCAGGATGTAGAGAGGTCAGAGAAACGTAAAATAAGCTGTTCGCGATGAGTATTGGGTGATATTTCCGGTGGTGTGGATGTGCACGCTATCAATTGAAGATCTGCTCTGTGAAAGTGTGAATGCCAACTTGCTCTCCGGTCTGACAAAGTGACCCTCTACCCCAAACTCTAACCTTACACACCTAGACTGCTGCCAGTTTCCGCCAGGCACTACGATCGTTAACGTTGTCCTTCCATGATTCAAGAACCACGCTTAAGAATGTCCTTTATCTTATCTTTAAAACGGAGAAAGAATCGACCTTGATTTGTCGAACCGCACAGTCAATATATCATACCTTTTTGTCCGGTAAGCATTTTTTTTGGATTGTTGTAAATAAATGGTAATTTGTTGACTCTTAGACTTAACGGGACACTTAGAGACGCTTATCAAAATCTGCGTGCGTCAAATTAGCGGTGAGGCGCACATCCGAAGCTGGTTCTCCAGGGTGTCCGCTGATGTTCAGAAATGCTCCACAACATAAGCATCACTGACTTGCCCAGAAATACATACACCTTATTGAATGGTTTAACATATAATACGCGTGGATATTCTGCGAGTTGCATAGTACGAGCAACGAGCAAAATGTCCGCACGTATTATATGTTAAACCTTTGAATAAGGGGTTTATTATTCCACTATTTACGCCATTTTCTAGTATTTTGGCTTCTTCCTGCATTGACTGAGAATCGTATCGATTTCATAATAAGGCGCGTGCGAATGACAAAAACAACACAAACGAAAGCA
>JALIRR010008911.1:0-17245 GCA_023091755.1 Montipora sp. Colony 1 RG-2022
GAAAGGGAAATTCTTCGGCGCAGAGTGCGGGATCTTTTCAATGAAAAATACAGTGAGTAACGTTTGAATTTCCTTAAAGCAATTAATCCTCGATAGAAATTATTGAGCATATTAGATATATCAGGCAACATCTTCTTCAAGACGAGTTTAATAGGGAGCAATTTTTTAGGAAAAGTCAAACAGAATCCACGAAACACCAACTTAGTACAGTGACAATGAGGTGAAGATGTGTTGATTTTTTAACCTTGTGTTAATTTAGTCTTGGTAGCAAAATTCTTCTTTCGCTCTGACGTGAGTTTGGCGTCAGCATAATCGCTTATCAGTCAACTGACAACCCCTTGCTCTCATCCTCTAGGCCAAGCATGCAGTAAAATTGGGTCGACCGTACCATATGGGGAAATAAAAGGAATAGCATAGAGTTCCATGCAGAGAATTTGGGAATCGCCTTCAAACATCCATCAAATTATGGAGTAAAAAACCTCAAAAGGATTTTGGAGGCCCGTGATAAAATAGTTTTTAGTTTGCGACCAGTCAACGATACGAACGTACAAGGGGGTGCTACCCAGAATGAACAAGGGAACGGAACAGAGAATGGCCACAATGGCGGTACGCAAAGTAGACGAAACAACAGATTACAAAACGGACAGGGTGGGGAAACACGTACTAGCACAGAACCGGACAACGGAACACAAAACGGACATGGTGGCGAAACACGTACTAGCACAGAACCGGACAACGGAACACAAAACGGACAGGGTGGCGAAACACGTACTAGCACAGAACCGGACAACGGAACACAAAACGGACAGGGTGGCGAAACACGTACTAGACGAAACAACGGAACACAAAACGGACAGGGTGGCCAAACGTGTACTAGAACAGAACAGGACAACGGAACACGTACTAGAACAGAACAGGACAACAGGACAACAGAACACAAAACGGACAGAGTGGCGAGATACGGACTGTACAAGATGATGCAGTACAAAGCACTGAATCAAGGACAAGAAGATAAAAAGCCAAGAAAGATAGACAAGACTTGCAGGATAAACAAGATGGGAGATGGGAGAGAAAAGACAGGACGGCAGAACCCTGAATTTGCACCGAGGCTAAAAAGAAGGAAACGCCATGAAAAAGAACAAGAAGTTCATGAGAAGGAAGAGGAAGAGGAAGTTGTGAAGTGCCAGGCATTTCTATGCCAGGAGCCAAAGAGACAGAGGCAGAAGTGGATTGGCTGTGACAAGTGTGAACAGTGGTTACACTATGAGTGCGTGGGAATCCAGAGAAAACCCAAAAAAAAACTATGATTGCAGAATCGCGCGAATCAAAAGATCGTAAGTTTTAATGCTCTGACTCAGGACTGCAGTGTTATGTACAGTTGACTTGACACTGTCTGTGAAGCTACTTGTTTATATTACCAGTGACAAATAAGTCAAACTCTAACTTCAGTCGATGAAGCTTTTACAGGGGGAAAACTGAAAATTAGGGCAGTCTTCGGGGAATGTCCTATTCGTTTTATACAAATTAAACAGGCAGCACTTCTTTACGTGATTTACTGATAGTGTGACTGATCAATGGTGTAAATGTAATGCAATGGTTTAATATTTTATTTTCAACAGCACCAACTATTCGTCCAATATGTCTCTACTGGCGCAGCAGTTTTCCACTTCTGTCGTCTTTAATCAGTTCTATCGTTTTCCTCTAAACCGGTTTCTGACTTCTGTTAATCAGTGTTGTTTTTGCTTTGTACGAACACCTAAAGAACATACTGTATGGCAACATTGTTAGCAAGAGACATTGTCTTTTTAAAGTAGGACGAAGAGACAGCGATCTGTTGATGTTGAGCAGTGGGGTATGGGGAAATTCATGTCCAATGTCCAATAGAATGGTATGGGAATCTCTATTGTTATTGAAAGATAACTGGTGATCCTTGTGGAAAAAGTTCTGTGTTTTTGTGTCTTTACGTGTTTACGGTCTGGAGGAATTTGCATTGCAACTTTGTCATGACAGTTCGCTATGTTGGCTTGTGTTCCATTCCATTAGAACTCTAGGGTAGTTTTGTTGTCATTAGGTAAATTAATTAATGATATCACTAATTGGCTCATATTCAATCCCTATCGATCCGCAGGTTTACCAAGGAGATATCCTTGTTCCTTCCCGAGATTTGGATGGAATTCGATAAACGCAACACAAAGATGTTTAAACTACCTTTTGCCTGTCTCTTTGCCAGAGGTATGTTTATTTTTGTTACTCAGTACACCCAAAATGGCGTTCATTTGTTACACCATCAAGCATTGCATAATGCCAGTGCACGTTTAATGAAGCCAATGCCAACCAAACTCGATGGTCGGGGTGATAATGACAATGATGACGATAGTCTACATTAATTACCAATTACGAACTTAAGCACACGCATTTTTGAGAAGCGGACGACAATCGGAAGTGAGCTGTTTTCCCTTTTATGACGAGCTTAGGCCAAAAAAAAAATCCACAGGAGTCGGAAATTAAATCCAGTGGTACCAAGGAGTGTTCGGTTGGCTCAATGGGTCGGCATTGTTCTCTGAATGGTGTCCAATGTTAAGCCCTGTTGGGCTGGGTTATCTACTGGATGGGTGACCTTCTAGAGATAACCATTGCCGTATGCTCCAAAGTTCACTCAGCTTTCTATCCATTCGTGGACGGTAAAATAAGTACCAGTGCTGGGGAAAAGTTGTGTTGTGTATGCAACAGGATAGGAGTGGCGCCCACCCCTGCTGTGAGTTGTGGTAGATGCCGCAAGTTACAGTAGAATACCATGAAAAAGGAGCCTTTGGGTTGCCTTCGACCTTGGTCCTTGACTTTGGCCGACCGCTTGTCTTTGTTGTCTTTGTTGGTACCAAATTCACGTGTCAAAAAATAATTAAGTCGTCCAAGAAAGGTGTTAGGCCGACGCTTTTCATCTTGCAATGCCTATCGATCCTGTCAGAATTTAGCAAGACCAGTAGAAAGTAGAAAGAGATGTTCAGCTCAACCTTCTGTCGACTTGTGGATATTTATAAAAGCATATCCAAGTTATTCCTGGACGAAATACAAAATGTCGCTATGTGGGAAATTCATCCAGCAAAATCTCGACCCATAGCAGCATACAAGAGCTACACCAGGCGCCCAAGTAACTTGTACGTGGTTTCTACATGTGGTCTCTGTGTTCGGTTGTTGCGGCAGAGAGTTATTTGGCCTATTTTTCAGTCTATTGTCGAACTGCTCAATTCTATTGATTTAGAGCAATGGGAGGCGAAAGATACTGATTTTGGCGCCAAACCTTCTGTTGATTCTGCCCAACTCAGTAAGGAATTAGTTGACAAAAAAGCTTTCATCGAGTCCCTTGAACTTCAACTTCAAAGGTTACAAGCACGAACCTCTGACCTCGAGTCAGATATGGCATCATCGATTCCAGACTCGAGTTTTTCCTCGACCACTTCGGCAACAGACGCGAGCTTCAGCCCAACTCTTGGATCAACAACCAGAAAAAGAAGAGTATTAAAGAAGTGCAGAGAAGTGATGGCTTCATTAAATGATGTCAGTGCAAAATACAGTGAATGAAGGGGTAGTTTCTAAAGAAACTGTGGTGCTGCGTCGGTGGGGAAGTAGTATACAAAAATTTGGTTTATCAACAGAGTTGATAATGTAAGTTGACCACCGTACAGAGATTCTAAAAGCTGACGTTTCGAGCGTTAGCCCTTCGTCAGAGCGAATTGAGGGATTATGGGTTACGTGTAGTTTTTATAGTAGAGTAGGAGCTACGCTATTGGTGGTAACATGGCAACGTGAAAACGTGAAAACGCTTTTCATTTAACTAATACATTCCTACTTTTCACATTGCCATGTTACCACCAATAGCGTAGCTCCTACTCTACTATAAAAACTACACGTAACCCATAATCCCTCGATTTGCTCTGACGAAGGGCTAACGCTCGAAACGTCAGCTTTTAGAATCTCTGTACGGTGGTTAATTTACATTATCAACTCCGTTGATAAACCAAATTTTTGCAAAATACAGTGAGTCAATCTCTTGTGTGCTGGGCAATGCATTCATTTTTGGGGATGATACAAAGAAGTCAAAGGTCAGGAACACCATCTCAAATATAGTGGATATGGTAATGGACACTAAGGGGAGTAAAATTGTATAGACTGGATGCGTATGGCATGAACAAGCATCTCCAAACTTTGAATACATTAATGGCTTAGCCATTGGAATGTTATTTGTAGGAATTCTCTGGCTCCAATGTGTAGAGTGTGTTTTTCGGGGGTACACTATTGAACAAAGAATGTAATAATTATTATTTTATCTTCAATGAACAGGAAGCAATATTATTCTCTTTTTTTGGTGACATTTACTTTTCTGACCTACAGTCCCGGACAAAATTGTTGAAACACTTTACAATACCTTGCCCTCCTACAATGTTGTTTTGACAATTGGGCTCAGAAACTGGCGTTAAAACAACATTGTGAGGGGAGAGTGAGCTGCGAAAGCTTCAGATCGTTATAGTCGTGGACTGTTCCAACGAATTTTGTCACAGACTGTATTTGTGAGGAATTTAAACTATTTATAGGACGTGCTGACAGGGTCATAAGTGACACAACTTTGCAGTCGCCTTCATAACCGGTACGATAGCGCTGCGTAACTTTTTTATTCGTAACTGAGTTTGATGTACAGTGTTCGAATTTCTTTTGTTATATATGAACAATGATAAAATAAGCGAACTTGTTTAGATTTAGCTAAGAAGAGAGTCATGATCTGAAATATGGTTTTTCTTGCTGCCAGTGATAGCGTGACAAGGGCACGAGCGTATTTGTTTTATCTCGCATTCAAAGGTTTTCTCTTCGTAAAGTAGCTAAAATGCGCTACATTTCTCCTAAAAGCGCTTGGAGATTAATCAATGACGATTTTCCTGGAACGGAAAGCACATACAAAGGTTTAACAGTTAAGAGAAAACCTATGCAGCCATTGTTTAATTCAGGACGCCGTGGAAGTTATGTTATAGAAGGCAAGGGAGGCGAAGAAGGCGGGGTTTCTACAATTGCTGTATCTCTAAGAAAAGTTTGTCGCTTTCTAACTTCTAAAGGATATTACTACCTACAATCAACAAAAAAGGACTTTCGACTTCTTGGATGTGCTAAAAAGATTAAGGTTTGCTCTAAAAATGAGATGACAACGTACTGAATATATATGGACGAAGGATATTGCCTTTTACCTTAATGTAGTTTCCTTCAGGAGGTCGTATAAAATACTAACTGATGCGATATTTTACATAAAATGACGATGCATCGCCAACTGTCAAATATTGTTACGGCTTAAAATTAGTTTGCACATATATGTGTTACCCGGCCCAATGTTATGCGAGTAGAACTTCGTAAGACCCGGAAAATTTAAAAGAATACTTTTTATGTTAGTACAGTTTTTATTTTATAACTGTTCGACAATTTCTGTCGGTAGGAGACATGGAAATGCAGGAAACACAAGTTATAGTTATCAAAAACACGAATTTCGCACAAGGATAGAAAGTTATGACATGTGGTGTACAAACTTGTTTACTTTAGTTCATTGCGTGAGCAACTTTATACCAAAATGGTGACACGCAGTTTAAAAACGTAACAGTATTAGACGCTTTCTACTGACTGTTTTTTCATAACAGCTCCATTGTAGGCTAATTTGATATCGCTTAACATTTTTTCGAGTCGCATTTCGCTACACAAAACCAACAAGAGAAGAAAACAACGACATTGTGTTAGTGTGCACGAGTCACCACTGTATTAATTAAATTTAGCAGGATACTTTTTCTCAGTGCATTGACAGCGTCACCATGCACATTTGCCTCAAAAATAGCTATTTTCTCTCCTATAGTGTCCAAAACAATCGATTCAACTTCTGTGTTTACCGCCCTTTCTGACTGTTTTATCATCGTGGTTCAATTGTGCATATTTCTCACCAAAAAAGCTTTCTTAAAAATGGTGACTCGTTGGTGACTCGTTGAATTACAGATGCACGCTAATTACCTTTTTGAGAAGATCAAGGCCGAATAAAACGGGAGCATGGGGAAATACACTGTTGTTCCTTTTCGGGAATTTGTGCCGCATGAAATGAATGAAAAGACTTTCGACCAGCGATCGCGCATCTAACAAAGGTGAACTCTTCCTTGCTGGGGCAAAATATTGGAGAATCGGGTGAAAAGTCAACATCCCGTGCGGAATGTGTTTTGAGTCTAGGTAAATGCACTTTGTGACCTGCCAAAAGAAGTGAAAAATCGTGCCGTGCGTTAATTTAGGGACACCAACGAACGTCATTTGAGAATGTCTGTACTTACAGTATCAACCAAAGCGATCGTGGTCGTACCAGGATTACAAAACGGTTCGAAAACAGAGTTTAGAGGAATTATAAAGTGTTTTGCCACAACCAGCAACCCCCGTTAACAAGATATTACGATATTTTCCTTCACGGAACAAAACTCGAACGGCCTCTGTAAATTCATCCTGGTTAAGGTCATTCCGAAGCAGAACATGCTCAGCCACAGTCAACCTTCTATGAAATGGCGGGTTTTTTTTTAACGAGAAACAACCAAACAAATTCAAAGAAACCTGAACATGATGTATGTTTCATTTATTGTCGAATTTATCACAAATGTGGCGCAACATCACACTCTAGGCCGCTAGAAATCAAGGGTTTCCTTCTCCTAAAATGTAGCACATTTCCCGCCAATTCTTTTCATAACTGAAATTCCTCAAAAATACAGTCCCAGACAAAATTGTTGAAACACTTTACAATACCTTGCCCTCCTACAATGTTGTTTTGACAATTGGGCTCAGAAACTGGCGTTAAAACAACATTGTGAGGGGAGAGTGAGCTGCGAAAGCTTCAGATCTGTATAGTCGTGGACTGTTCCAACGAATTTTGTCACAGACTGTAGCTTTTCCCTTTACATTTACATGTGACTGGTATCTGCTACCAACAATACATTGTGAAATAACTTTGAATTATATTTAAATAAGATTTTCAAGAAGTACAACGTTAGGTTTACAGGTATCACATGCAAAATAATTTACAGATGAACTGAAGGTTTGACCCTTAACTGACCTAACAAATGTTGGCAATTGTCATCTCAGCAATTTTACCATTTTCATGTTTTTTCTGTGTTGAAGTGATTCTTGACTACAAGGCTCTATTGCTTCTGCTTAACAAAAAAGATGACAAGGACTTTGTTCTCGGAGGCAAGGGCTATGAAACAGAATGTTGTGCTTTCTGTGATGCCATACGGGTAAATAAGTGATTTTATATATAGTATTAGACACAGTGTGCCCATGGTCAAGATAAGACTGGAGTATATACCGGTACCAGTGGCACCTCTTCATGCTTGTAGTACGTGTTTTTCATTCTTGGTGGTCCAATTTGCAGGCATGCACATCTCATGGGGCTGAAGCAGATGAAGCCTGTTTAAATTGCTTAAGATCTAAGGCAAACATTGGAAGGTAACAAAACACACATCGACATGCATTCGTGCAGACCCCTATGTTGTACAATAACAATCCACAAATTTTATATTCATTTATCTAATTTTCCCTTCTTCTGTGATAATAAACTTCAAACAGTTCAAAAAAGGGCCAATTTATTATTTTGAATAGCACTTTATTTGCTTCCTTCTTTTATTTTTTTCAGATGTTTAGGACTGCGAGATGACCTCAATTTCTTACTAGAGGAAGACTTGAGCACCATAAATCTCTTCTCTTTGCACTGTGAAATGAGGAATTGCGAGCAATTGGTTGGCTCACTTGGATTGTTTGCCTATCTTATTGGAAGTCGTCTTGATTTGCTGAATGAGGCCTTGTCTGATTATGGACCAGAAAACTGCAGAGGATTTCCACCTGTAACAATAAAGGAAAGGAAAGGGCAGCAGACAGCAATTGATAGAAAAAACGTACATGTGGCCTCTTTTTCAGGTGTGGTAATGACACCACAGTGTGCTACAACTCTAAAAATTAACATCATTGAACCAAGGGCATTAATAACAAAGTGAATTGTTTAAAGTACTGTACATGTAATGTGCTGAAATAATATTAATTTTTGTAATTCACACTAGTATAGAAATATATGTACAACACAGAGATCTTAGACTGCCTTTCACAAACTGCAATATAGGGCTATAAACACAATTTATACACTTGTATTAGCAGTACATGCTTGAGCTGCTAACACATATACATGCACTTGTCACAAAAGCAGATGTAACTAACTCTGTATTTACATTGCCTCCTTGTAAAAGGGTACTTTCTCGTGAATGAATGGTATTCCCTTAAAGAAATGGTCAGAGGGAAATGGGCAGAGCTAACCTGAAAAAAAATAAGGGGAAAGACAAAATAATCACACTTACTTCAATAATATTGTGTTGGAGATGAAACATTAAACCATGATTTCCTCAGGTTCTACTGAAAGGGAAATCCTGAAGAACTTTGAGACAATAGTGGAAAAAACCTTGCCTATAGAGAAAGTGGCTAAGCACTATCAAGAATGCCGCGGATCTTTAAAGCAAATCATTTTAAATTATGTTACATACTTTGAGGAAAGGATGATGGTACGTACAGTGTACAATAGTAGTCTGAGGGTCTTATGAAACGTAAGACCTAAGACCCCAGGCTCTTAGTTTTGGTAGTACAAAAACTAAGACTGGGTCTTAGCTTTCAAAAGACCCCTTGTAAAAAGTGGGAAAGAAACCCGGGAAAACTTACCACTATTCAGAGATTTGGGTGCTGAATGTTTGTCTAAATGGTTTAATTTAAACAAACACAATGCCATGACATGCTTGCATGTTGTGTGACAGAAAATTGTTGATTACATATTGGCACCAAAGCTGATGTATATCAGTATGTCATATGGCTTCCTTGGCTGTTACATGCCTAGCATTCCTGGCAAAGAGCAGTAACTATCAATTTTGGTTTCATTGTTATTATGTAAGCATTCACCAATGGTCCTAAAGTTTCTGTCACTAGGTAATATGCCTTGTAACAATGAAATATTCATTGTAATGAAAAATAATACCTTTATGAATTTCAGGCTTTATATTTTGTAGTTTATAAATGAAATGCTGGACAAAGGCTCTTTTGTACGAGATTTTGGCATAAAACAGGAAACTGTCAACTTGGAAGATGCTGCAGGTATGCTCGAAGAATACTGACTATTACCTCCATCAGTTGCCTCTATTACTGGGTGTAAGTTCATTGCACATGATGGGAGTTTGTATTGTATTTCACCCTTTTGTAGACTTTAAAACGTTCCTGGAATGTCGTAAAGACTATTGGCTCAACAAACAAAAAGCAGTTGAAAGAAAGTTCTTGGACCTGGAGCAAGTCCAATCCTCCATTTCAGGAGCCAAAAAGAAAAAAGAAGAAGACACGTGCAAAAGAGCCACCCTCACCACTGTTTGAAGATTCCCTTGCAAGGCTGGCAGCTAAACTCCAAACTGAGTTCTTTGTAAAGGTAAGTACTGTAAACCGGCACTTAAAGCAAATATAATAATTAATTTGCGACCTCAGGCTACTGGATGTGCTGTACAAGGACAAAATAAAGCCAATTGGGTTATATATGCATGATTTGAGAATGTTTATAAGAATCAAGATCGTTGAAGAGCTGAGGGCTTCTCTTGGCACAGGGTTAACAATGAAAGCGTTTCATATCAAAAACAAAAGGGTAGTAATCTTTTTGGGAACAGAAATTGTGTTAGCGTCATTGAGAAAAGTTTTATTTCTTTTTTTATCTTTTGATAATTTTTAGGTTTGTAGTGATTGGAGAGACCTTGCCTTAACCATGCGTGATAAAGTGTTTAAGCCAGATGAAGAACAATTAATTGACATCCATGAAGTAAAGGTCAGTGTTATACCTGTAATAAACACTCCTCTTTTGAAAACAAAAGACCTGGGTATATCAACGTTTCTGTAAGGAAATAATCCTTGTCTTGGAAAATCGGTTGATGTTTTAAATTGTATAATACATGCAAACACATTCTGGAATCTGGTAAAGCTGAGTCAAAATGGTCTGATGTTTAGGTCTGTAAGTTCATCTGTCATGAAAATAGTGTTTTAGAAGGGATTATTCTGGAATGATCATAAACATTCACGAAGTTTTCATGGTTGTCAATTTTTTCAGTGCAAAGAGTGGGGATTTATGTTGAAGAAACTGTTTGGCCATCACCTTGGCACTGGTGATTATGGGCATTTGGTTGTGGATCACAGTGCCATGCTCCTGAGACACTTTCGATCCATGTACAAATATTCTGGCCAAGGATTTGAGTCCCCACATAAGCTCCATAGGCAATTATATTCGAAGGCTACAAACCATGATGCCTCGGACCAGGGCAGTCTTGTAAGTAACCTGTAAACAAATTCATAGAGTTACGTTACTAAAGTATTACGGCATTGGAATCATTTCAGCTCCATACAGTTCATGATTTTGCATATGAAAGTTTGCTAGCTGTTCTATCCGTATGGAAAATACGTTTTGCGAAAAAAATATATTTCTTGAAAAGTCCTTGAATTCAAATTGGCTTTCTGGGCTTGTTTTCCTACTAATCAGTACTTGTTATATCTTAATTTTGCTAGTACATTTAATTATAATTATTCACATTCTTTTTATATTTATTTATATAGTAAATCAAATCCTCACTCACTGGTATGGAACCATGCTTCTGTCCTTGCAATATGCATTCTTCAGGCTAAAGAATGCATAATTTCAGGTTTGTGTTACTGCTAGAATGACTTGTTGTAAAGATGTGTTTAAATATCACTAAGGATTTAATCTCTGAAGCCATTTTTAAGTCAAAAAAGAAATTGAATTTTATATCATTCTGGGTCCAGTTGTTCAAAGCTAGGCTAATGTAATCCTGGATTACTTGAAGGATATATGGCAATTTACATTATGTATTTTCTGATGGAAAAAGTTTCCTAGAGATTTGTAGTCTTTTTTTGCCTTCTTCCAGCATAAAAATTGCAATTAATGTAAAAAGGCCTTTTTGATGTGCAAAATTCAAACCTGGGTTAGTACTCAATCATGGCTTTTGAACAACTGGACCCACCCATGCATTATCAGCCCAATGATTTGCCTTATTTGTGATGTTTGAGGTCATCTCAAATGTATGATTGACATGTATTATGTAGCTGCATTAGTGTGGACCTACATTTGTTCCCTCATAGGCACGAAAAAGGTTATGGTCAAAGGACACAAAACAGTGGATCATGAAGATAAATGACCTTTTCAAGCAAATGTTTGGAGGTGCCTTTTTCACTTACACCTACAGTAAAGATCATGGAATCAGCATCAGTGAAGAAATGTCATCTGCCATACTTGACTACAATCATGAGCACTGGGAAATCCAGTATGCCAAGAGCCCAACCAATGATGAGGAAAAGAAAACAGATAATACTCTGAGGGATGATCGCAGCAATTTTTGCAAGCCTGCAGCCAATGTGCAATGACCAGTAAGGTTCCTAAATCTGCCTCAAGACTTGCAAAACAGTGTAAGGACTCAGTTGGCTCTTCATCAGATGATCCAGTCAATGATTTTCTCTCTCCAAAACACATTGACTTGAAAGATGAGAGTGCCATTCCAGCTCTCAAGATGATTTTGATGACTCTGCTACCTTGGAAGAAGAAATAGTCATTGGACCTTCCACCCCAGATATTGCTGATATGAATGAAGGCTACAACAAGAGCTGAAGTAGCAGCACTATGCAGTTTGTTACCACCAGTATCCACCTCGTGTACTGCAAATACAGCAGTTCTTCATCCTGTTTTTGGCTCACTTTTGGATAATCCCTTTGCCCTGGACACGCATCCTTGTGAGGCTATCATTGATAATGCTCGATCTTTGTTTGACAAGGAGAAGGGAAATGGAATAAATCCATCTGGTGTCAATATCACAGGAATAGGAAAATTCTCCAAAGAAGGCCTGGCTGTTCTGAAGCAGTTCTGTGTTATAGCAGATACCAACCGGAAGCTTTCTTCTGAAGCAAATTGGCTGGCCCACCTGAAATGCTCTCCAGAAGCTTCAAGAGGCTCTTTGGCATCATTCAGAATCCACTGTAATTCTGAGATATGGAAAGAAAAGTATAGATGTTGCTTCTTTCTCAGACCTTGCAGATGTGAGGTACATTGATAGCTTTGTTTTAGATATTTCCATAACCAAGTTCATCGAAGAGGCTAGGGCAAATGGAAAGGATGACACTCTGTACTTTCCTACAGAAGTTTATGCATGGATGAGGTCAAGGAGCAAAGAATTCAAACAAGCTAAGCTGACAAAGGAAATATCCAAATTGAAAAATGTACTTACTCTTAAACAAATCTTGTTACCAGTCCATAAGCCAAACCACTGGGATTTAGTTTGTGTTGACCTAGAAAAGATGATGATGGCTTCACATTAGCAGTCCCGCCCATGGTACTTCCTGTCATCAAAGATTTGTTGGACTTGTTTGCTACAATGCGTCCATCTCACCCAACTCTCCAAACTCATTTCTGGCAAACGTGTGATGGTTTTAAACGTTTTGAAATGCCTTCACAAGCCCCTGTAGGCTCAAGCATGGTTGGAATGGGAAGCTGTGGAATTGGAGTAATTTTGGCGGCAAAATATTTCCTTGAAATGGGCTCCTTGTGCATCAGGAACTTTCAGTAGCGATTCTGCAATATGGACATACGTCGAAAAAATCTCATGTTACAGATTCTAAATTGGAGTGTTTAACTTGGTTTATCTTTTCAACAGTATTTTCGTTTTTCGTATTATCATATCTTTTTTTTTAATTTCCTAGGCTAGTCAACTCAATTAAGAGTTGTTGCTATCTGAAGGCAGAATGTAACCTTTCAGAACACGCACAAACACATAGTAATTTGGTTCTGTCTTTCTTGGGTAGTCAGCTCAATAAATGTTGAGTTGTTGTTATCTGAATTTGTAGGGTTGGTGTTCTCTTTGCTGCTTGGCCATGTGCCCTTGCTTTGGCTCTCTGAAGTGCTGTTCTACTATCTTCTGTACTGCATTCAGCACTGGTCACTTCCTTATTCCCAAGGTAGGTCTTCTTTAAATATAATTTGAAGCCACTTTGTTCACCTAGAGCGGTTACTATGTCGTCAATATCATAGGTTCGGAAGTGCAGGACTCTGGTAACGTCTTTGAATGCAGGAGGGCGAAAATGTCTTTTCTCTCTTGTACTGTTAAAGAATACGTTGGACATGTCGCCTAAAAGAGCCTTAAAATATTCTTCTGGTACATAAAATCTGTCAACACGACACCACTTTCCTAAATGCACAAAAAAAAAAAAAAGAGAGTTAAATACCGCACTGCACTCATTAAGAGCCTAGCCAGGCTATGAAGAGCCTTGAATTATTATTACTTTGTGCATGTTTAACTGTTTTGAACATGACAAGTTCAGTTTATTTTCTTTAGCTGTATCTTTGAATTTTGATTTTCCTTGAAGCAGATTTACCAACTGTATGATCTGGGAATTTTCCCGAGCAATTTTATTTTATTTTATTTTTCGCACTTACTAGCCTGTGTACCGGAAAAATTGTCGTTGATAATCGTGTTAAAAAAGAAAAGAATTCACAGACACTTTATGTTTTCCTGAGGGGAGGGGACGGCTGCACATGGGCAAGTATTATCTCACAGATTTTAGCCACGTTAATCGAGATCATACGTTATAAATAAAACTTATGTTATCGATTACTTTTCAACGATGTTTATTAAATCATATTATATTATTTCCCGACCTTTGTAAAAACGGTAAAAACATGATAGCTTGGGCACCACTATGTTTTGCCTCCCTTTGCTTTATAAGCGCAGTCGTTGTATCAAATTCCGAATGACAAACATCGCAGCGAGTTCTGTAAACAGCCATGTTTTCCTCGCTAATGCACTCTGTGCTACCGTAAGGATGTTATCGGCTCGCATGTGGTTACACGACACTACTGACCAATCAGAACAAATGCAAAATGTGTCATTGATGTCGATGTTACCGAGTTTTGAGGAGAGGGTTGTAGCCCAAAAATTCCCCTCAAGAATTCACACAAAGAAGTCATTAATGAGGAAAATCTTGTAAACTAGTAAACGATTATCTAAGTATCTAACTATCAAGTTTTTTTCAGTTTTTGGGCAAACAAACGTGTGCACAACTTCCCGACCCCCTGCTCAGACCATTGTTCGACGAAGTTACTCCCAGCGAGATGGAATCCTATGTTTTGTAAAAGCTCAGATTACCGTGTATGTTACTACAATCTCTCGCTACAAGTCAATGAGTTAAATATTTCTTTGCTAACTGTATTTTGCTTCAGTCCTCTTGCTTAAATTTTTGTATATAGTTTTATACCTGTAAATAGTTTTTTTATTGTGTCGACGAGAATGGCTCGAAACAAGCGAAACAATTTAAAAGACCGAGAGAAGATGAAAGGGATGGAGAAAGAAGAAGAACGATCTAAAGAAAGGTGTCCAAACTTCGCTAAGGAAGCTGGTTCGTCTGTTAGTATTCCATAGACTCGGGATAAAAGCCTAAGTACTGTTTTTGCGGGACCAAAACCATCGGTTATGAGCGTGAGGCAGCAGGGTGATCATTTAGGGAAACTCCAGCCACCAAGAAGACTGGAAACAGAAACACAGATAAATTTAACTAGCCACGTAAAAGAAATTAATCCTTCTGAGGTGATTAGATCAGAAAAGACTTGGGTTGTGGCACCTTTGGTGTATGCTATCTGGCACACTACAGAGGCATAGTGGTTACGGTGAAAGAATTGCCGCCGCGATCAGAACCAAGTTCGATAACAGAGAGAAAGAGAGAGGTTCTTCACGAGGCCAACATGATTAGCCATTTGGGCGACCACCGTGGATTACCTCTACTTTTGGAGTTATTACAAAGACAATGCCTTTGAGACTTATTACGCAATTCCATGGACATAAAAATCAGAGTGTCACTTTAAAGAGGGGCTTGAGAAAATTGGAATTGGACAAGCCCTCCTGGCTAACAATTCTGAAGAGCATTATAGAGGCTATTGATCACATTCATAAAGCTGGAGTGTTGCACAATGATCTGAAATCAAATAACATTGTGCTTGAGAAACGTGAACAGCTATGGAATCCTGTGATCATTGATTTTGGGAAGGCGAGGTTCATTACCAAACCGAAACCCTTCATGTCTGCTTGTGCGCAAGAGAGTTAAAAAAAAAATTACCCGCACATTGCAAGCTAAATAGTACAAGAAACAGGGCAACAGAGTGTATCGTCTGACGTTTTTGCTTTAGGAAAAATTGCGCTTGAGATTTTGGACTTGTTGCCGACAACAACTGCTCATTCATTGCGGATTAAAAACGGCAATCAAAAATGGTAGATATTGTGTTGTCAGTGATAGAGCAAACTTTGAATGCATAAATGTTCTGTAGCCGAAGAAACAAAGGAATTAAGGAGCGTATCAGTTGCAAGTTGTTAAAGAGAGAGGACATTGAACTCTTTGTGTCAGTTAAAATCTCTGTGGAATGCTTGAGTTATATCATCTTTATAGCTATGTTATTTTTCATGTTTAAGTTTACAGATTCGTAATTGAATCTTTTGTATGCAAAATAAAAGAACAAATTCATAATAAATGGAAGGGATTAAACGACTCTATGCACGGTTGTGTTGAAATTTAACTGATAGTATGAATTAACCAAGCGTCAAGGATGCCATTTTCTACACCTATGGCATTGTATCAATTGCAATCCCATGTCATCCAAAATAATTACTCGACGACTCGGGAAACTTTAACGCCATCAACTGTACGCCAAGTCAAACATAATGTTTTGGCCCCAAAAACGGATTCCAACTAGTGTTATCCGTTGGCAAAATGGGCAATTCACGTGAACAGAAATCGGAATTAAGATTGCTCTGAAAATAGGACTCAAAAGTTTGCATCGTCTTCCACAATTCACGGTAGACTGGAAGTTATCCTTATGAGAAAAAAAGTATTTTGGTAGAGTGAAAGAAAAATTTTGGGTCCGAAAATCGGACTCCAAATAATTAATACCCAAGGTCATCCGAAAGGCATAAACAGTGGACTGAAAGTAAAATTTTGGTTCCGAAAATCGGACAAAAAAATATCCATTGTTGGCCACAAGCAAAACAAGGTGCCTCATAGTAATAATCTTAATTAGAAAAGAAAGTAAGAATTTTGGGTCCAAAAACCGGACTTAAGTCAAACTGATTTTTTCTGAAAAAAAAGAGTGAAAGTGTAATACATCCTGCGGCATCCATTTAAAGTCCGCGTAAAATTGACCAAGGAGAGCGAGTTTGATTTTCAGGTGAAATCATTCCGACAGAATATAGGCAATAACTTGCATTTTAAAAAAGACTGAGCACAAAAACATAACATATCGCCATTTTTAACGGAATTTTCCAAGAATGGAAAAGGACGATTTAGTTTGGAACGCCTTTTTTGTTTTTCATTTCTCCTCATTGCTTGAACTTGTTATGAATTTGGAATCAACATGAGTTTCTTTGTTATGTTTTGTTAAGGGCATATGCTGTACCTACCTACACTGAACTGCCCATTGTCATTGCTCTATGGTACCAATAAATGATTTATACTGTATTATGAGATGATATTTATAATATATGTAGTATATTCAGATGAAATTCATATGAAATATAAGAACCTATTTTATGAATATCGGTAGCCTAAATTTGCTTTAAGTACCATTTATATAAGAACCTATTTAGGCTACATTGAAAAATTCAGGTTCTTATACGCGGGCTATTACTGTAGTCCATATTAACATTACAAAAGCACAAAGGTTTGTATCTAAACAGGGTCACCAGCAGCCTCGCTTCCATTCTGAGGCCAGGTAACTTAGCTACAACTGTAAAATGGTCTATTTTTGATCTTTTGACCTTTTGATCTGCAAGGAATCATGGGTGATACCAAATGTTTAAGGGTTGGTTTGATACCCAACTATCAAATGTGTCAAGGGGCGTAGCATGAAAATAGTCAGGCATTCCAGGAGGGTGCAATAAGGTATTACTTTATACCACGGGCATACCCATGAAATAGATTGGTGTTTTTCATATAAAGGTTGCTTAGAAATAATGAATAGACGTTTAAAGGGAAGGTACATGTAAAAGGGGCATTCCAGGGTGAGTCCTGCTTTTAGTCAGTGTCTAAATCTGTATATTAAAGGTCTTAAGATTGTTTTGTTACAGAAAAGCAGTTATCTGAAAGA
>JALIRR010008912.1:0-17244 GCA_023091755.1 Montipora sp. Colony 1 RG-2022
AGCTGTTGGGTATAGAGGAGTATATAAGGGTCTATAGGGGTATGCATATGTATTTAAGTGTATATAAGGGTATACATGAGTATATAGGGGTATATCAGGGTATATAAGGGTAAATAAGGGTATGTAGGGGTATATAAGTGTATATGTGGGTATTATTATAACAGTATACATAGGTATATAAGGGTATACATGAGTATAAGCAAATCATATAATTTCAAAACAATGGCATGTCACTTCAATTCTTTTAAACTTCTGTTCTCAAATTTCTGGCCCCTTTTCAGCAAAAGAGTATCCTTTTGAGAAATGCTGAGCGTAGTTGAGCAAATGTCAATTTAAATTTATTGTCGTGCTTGAGAATAGACTGGGAACAGTCTCTTATTTTTCAATGACACAGTTGAGCGCGCGATTGCGTGACACGCCCCGTTTTCACCACTAATTTGCATAAAATAATAATTTCACTCGTCGTGCATGGCTCTGAGGAAATAAGGACGACTGCTCGGGAACTGAATTGCGTGACGAACCCGTAAGAACGTTTGCCTGGGAGGCTAGATCAATGACGACCCACTGGAAAAGTACTCGACGCGAAGGCTGTGACTGTAAGAACCCCTTCCACGACGTGTACGTGACGTTATTTCGGGTATCAATACCCCGGATAATAGACATGACCCACCACAATCGACTGCGCATGCTTCCGATCTTACATTCAAATTTTGATTTTTTTGGCTAATGTCAAGAATAGTATGCTGCCTCGCTAACGCTTGCCAGCAATCACCCAACTAGTGTACTAATGCAAATCCTGCATTTTGATTGGCTACGCTACTAGAGGACTATTCGTAATAGTCCTCGAGTAGCGAAAAGCGTGACGCTTTCTTTCGTTTTATTCCCAAATAAATATTTCTTTAACTTGCATTTGCTAACTTTATTATTGCCTTTTCTGTCCGACTAGTTGGGTGATACTAAAACAATTAGACCCTTCGCCCGCAAGGGCTACGGGTCTAATTGTCCTTCGCCCGCAAGGGCTACGGGTCTAGTTGTTAATTATTTACCGTTAGCAGCCGCTGACACACTATTGACCTACAGTCGTCACTGTCTCCCGGCTTCGAATATCATCAGCGAATGTCGAGAAAAGCCATGGCGTTCCACTGGAAAAGGAAAAGAGGAATTGTTTGGTTTGGAATATGTCTTTCAATTTTGACTTTGCTGTTTTATTTATCGCAGCGTTCAGATTCCTACGATCAAGCACTTGCGTTCGTCGACTTAAGTAATAAACTCAGACTCCTGTGCGATGATGTTCGCAACAAAAGACAAGCCAATTCGTCCATCAAGGTCTCTGCTGTTTCTTCGTCTTGTACACAATTAAATTTCTCTTTCTCCTCGGTCGTCGTGGAGCCTTCTGTCTCAGCAATGGAGTCAAATTTATTTATGTTTGTTCTTGTCACTTCTGGAGTGACTGACAAGTTCTCGGTTAAACGGAATGCTATTCGGAATACGTGGTTAAAACAAACTGGCCCTAATATTTGGTGGAGACATGCCTTCGTTTTGGGAAGTGCTGAAAATGGCGATGGGCCCAGCGAAAACGAAATCAAGCGAGAGGCAGAGCTCTATAACGATATATTGCAGTTCAGCAGCATCGACAACTACAACAATTTAGTGATTAAAGTTCTTTCGGGCTTTCGTTGGGCTGTCACGCAAGTGGACCCGGTCTTTATTCTGAAGGCGGACGATGATGTGTATATACACTTACCACGTTTGATGCTCTGGCTTAGTAACTTTGGAAAGAGCCAATTTTACGGGGGACAGGTGACGAAAGGGGCCATTTATGTCAAGGACTTAGGAGCTTTGGTTGAACGTTTTTCTGGGACTAACAATGTATCCTTTGATTGTTACGCTGAGCCTCGCTTCGCGCTGTATCCCGTTGGAGCATTTTACGTGCTATCTTCTGATGCGATTGTATCTTTATTCCAAAAAATGAGGAAATGGAAAGTATTTCCTGTAGAAGACGCTTATTTGGGAGTCGTGGCTAGAGATATTGGTCTAAAGCCCGTAGATATCCCTGGATTTTTAATACGAAATCGACATTTTCCCTATCTCAGGTGTACGTGGAATTCCCTGCTTGCCCTGGGACATAAATTTAACAGCTCGGATTTTTATTACATAGAAAGCAAATTTCTAGAAACCGATAAACTTAATCTTTCGACGAAATTCTGTGGATGTGTTGTTTACACATTTTTAACACATCCTTTTGTCTATGTATTTATGTGCTTCAGTGTTATACTCATAGGGGTAGTGGAAGTTATTCGACAAAAACGAATTTTTTAAATCATTGCTGAAGAAGAGGCCAAGTGTAATGTTCCTCCTTTCATATGTTGATTCCTGAGGTGCATCTTCTACTTGAATAAAATTAAATGAAGAACTATTGGACACTAGAACCCTTATTTTACTTATTAAATCTCTTATCTTCAGCATAATTTTTTTTGCTGTTTCATGGGCAGATCTAGGGGGAGGGTGCAGGGGGTGTGCACCCCCTCCTGAAATGCTAGCAAGGGCAATTTAGAAAGACTTAAGTTACATGTAGTTCAAAATTTTGGGGCTCGTATTCTTCTAGATCATGGAAAATTTGATATGAGAATTAAAATCCCTAAGTTGTTTTTCTGTTTGCGACAAGATTCAAGGATGCTATCACGGCTTTTAAAGTGCTACTCTGACCAAAAAATCTATTCTTCTTTTTCTTTGGATTTCAAAACTCTATTAACTTAAGCCATGATTAAAAAAAAGATATCTTTTTGTTTCAACTGGAATTTTCCAATTTAAGAGTCATGAGCCGTTACTAACTTTAAATCTTGAGACAGCTGGATCGTGGGGAAAATGAGGTTAAAAACTCATTAGTTTAAGAGTGCAATACATTTGTGCACGGCTGAATTAACATGCAACTCGGGAGTTTTGAGCTCTTGTGTTTTGCACATATTATAAGCTGCATTAACACCCTGAAATTTTAAGCTTGTTAGTAAATGACATCACTTTTCCCTAGATCCAACCCTCTAAGGTCCAATTGGTCAGTTTTGAATGAGAGTAATGGCCGACTGCAAGATCCAAAATGCACACTCAAAATCCTGCCAGTCACATGTTTAGCAGACACACTTTCAAAATCTGAAGTAAAAAAGCAGCACTTTAAGTGTATTAACAATCTAATAACATAGGTGACAAATTACTCCTTACACTGTAATTTTGGAGTGAAATTTAAGCATTAATTTATAATTCCACATGTGAAATTATAAAAAATACTAATAGCTAATCAGATGGTATACTCGTGAAATTAGGGAATAATTTCACTTGCATTTTGTCCAAAATCAACTAATTTCCCTTGCCTAAAGGCTTGGGAAATTATTTGATTTTGGAAAAAATGCACATGAAATTTTTCCCTAATTTCACTCGTCAGCACCTGATTAACTAACAATAACAATTTTGTATCATGTTTGCAAATGCACAAAGAAACACTAGGAAATCAGCCAAATGTTGGTTAAATATTCCAGGACAAAGGTCTATTTGTTATTGTGGTAATAAATTGAGCAATAACTTAAAAAGGCCCACATTGAACATCTGAAAGTCATTGAGTAGTTTGTTTTTGTTTCCAAATGATGGCTTGTCCAAATGTATGATCTGCTTGGCTGAATGCACTCCGGCAACTCACATGGGAAAACAACATGTCAGCTATTTGGATAATTTTGTGTTACATGAAATTCAGTCACGGTGCACAATGACTATTAGGGGCGAATGTAGGCTTTTAACCCATTGACTCCTGGGTGAGACTTAAGAGATTTTACTCTCTCTAATGCCAGAAGATTTTACTCTGTTTAATGCCAGAGGATTTAACCAGTCAATGTCCCCTTCTTTAAACCCATTAATTAACTCCTGGCAGTGAGACATAATAGCTTTTACTCTGTATAATACTTTATAAGCAGTTGCTTAGAAAAACTTATAACTAAGAAAGAAAAACAAATGAAACTGACTAGATTTTTATTTTCATGACGCTTCGAAGTCATCGTAACTCCATTATCAAGTGATAAATACAAGTGCTAGAGTTTAAATAGATGGAAAGCATAATTTGCATACTAGGTGTGTTATTTATCCTTGATAATGGAGTTATGATGACTTCGAAATGTCACGAAAATAAAAATCTAGTCAGTTTCATTTGTAACTCTGTATAATGCCAGATGATTTCAATTGTCACCTGGGGGTGCCCTCTGCCTGAGGGGCAGTGGGTTAACTCATTGACTCCCAGGGTTCTCCATTGACGAGTAAAATCGTCTGGCGTTAGACAGGTTTAGGCCGGTTGGGGTGTCAAATGGTTAAGTAACAACATTCAAGACATTGATAATGTAAATAATTTTAAAAGGCATGCTATTAAAATATTTCACTTGAAGTAGTTTCTTATCTTATTCAGGCTTGTAATAAATTATTTTAATTTATTATTATTACTATTTCACTTCTATATTATTGTTCTTATTGTGATAGTAATATATTATTATTGTTTATGTTTTGTTGTTTATAATGAAAAATTTGTCCTCAGTAGAACATTTAACATGGATGAACATCCTCGCACGTATCAGGACATCTATAGACACCTGAAAAATTCACGAGGGTCCAAACCCATGACCCCTGCAATACTGGCGCAGTGCTCTACTAGCAGGGCTATAAAGCTACTCTGTTGTGAACAGGTCAGTTTATTGGGCTTATGTGTGTCTGTGAAAGGACTGGCATTGTTGTACCCAACATACAAAGTATGTGTATAGCAAGGAAACGTCTTTTGAGTGGTTTTATATCAAGAAAATCTATCCAGGTGAGAGAAATAAAATTTCCCTGACTTTTGAGCTATTTTTTTTCAAATTCCCTCATATTTGCTCTTGAAGCTTTGCTTCTTGGGCAAGTATTCATTGTTCGGACAATCTATCAACCGACATACCAGCCACCCGAAGAGGTTTTTTTTTCTTCGAAATATGTTGAGTTGTAATAACTTTTTTTCCTACATGTTTTTCTGTAGCTTGTAGCATTTAAGTGTCTATCAACTCAAAACTTTTTCACTCAACAATTCTCTGCTTTTGTCTATTAATTTAAACACTAATTCTTTGCTTCAAAGTCACTATACTAGAGGCTCCTAAAAACTGGAAAAACTAGTTGTAATTTCATCTACGACCACACAAGGAAAAGGAATGGGTTTTAAACCGGTTTGATGTCACAGACTTGGCTGCTTTGCATTGTGGTAGTTCTTTGAAATCAGTGACACCTGGTATCGAACCCATTCCCTTTCATTGCTCGGTCATGGATCAAACTTTGACCACTTTTCCCGTCTTTCAAAGAATTTAATTTTCCGAGATTAAATAACGGGGAAAAGGTTGTTGAGGTGATAGGCACTTAAAGTTTGAAGAACTTTCCATGGTGAATTTTAAAAGACAAGGGTTAAATTACTTACATTCAAAGACAGTTAAGTGATACCCTGCAAGCAGAGTCTCTTCGATTTTCCTAGATAAGTCATGAAGCAGATTCAGAGTGACCTCTGCCAACCGCTTCGAAAGTTTTGTTTGTTAAGCATGCATTAAAAACCTATACCTTATAGGTATATATGTTTAGTTGTAATAACAGTCTTTCTGTAGCTCGTAGCATTTATTAAAGTGTCTAGCATCTCAAAAAAATCTTTTCCACTCAACAATTCTATGCAATGGTCTTAAAACACTAATTGTTTGATTCGCTTACCTCTTTCCTTCAAAGTCACTATCTTAGAAGCTCCTAAAAACTGGAAAAACTAGTTGTAATAGGCCATTTCCGAGTTCATGTCTGCCTCCTCTTCAAAGCGAGTCTAGGTGCGAAGTTTTTGTTATGAAAATTAGTTTTCATTCATATGTAAAGTAGAACTTATTTATTTATTTATTTATTTATTTAATTACAATTTAATGGTATCAAAGGTAACATATGCTAATAAGAATAATATTAATAGCCATATGGATAATCCTGTAAAGGAGTCCAGGACCCCATAAAAAAGAACAGATCACCAATGAATATATACTAATACAAAATACGAAAATACAGTAGTAAAAATCAAAATAAAATCAATAATTCAACAATGGATAACTAATTTAATGTATGGTCCAATAAAAACTTCTTAACTCCCCGCTTAAAAATATTTACACTTACTGCCTTATGAATATCGTAGGGCAGAAGATTCCAGGAGTCAACTATCCTATGAAAAAAACTATATTTTAGTGGTTTTGTTCTTGCATATTTCTTTTTAAGAGATAGATCATCGTATTTCCTAAATGAATAATGGTCAGCATCAGAATAAAAATCAATGTAAGAATCAATGTCGACATTGCTTATTCCATTGAGAGCTTTATATAAAAAAGTAATAGCTAGAATTCTCCTGTTTTTAAGTGACATCAAATTTAGCTTCTTTAAGCGGGTCTCATAATTGTCATCAGTCTTCAAAATGAACTTGGTTGCTCTTCTTTGTACTAAATACAATCACAAAAACTTCGCCCTTAGACTCGCTTTGAAGAGGAGGCAGACATGAACTCGGAAATGGCCGATTTCATCTACGATAGTCGTACCACACAAGGAAAAGGAAGGACCTTAATTATTCCAGGTTGACGCCACAGACTGCTTTGCATTGTGATAGTTGTAGTCAGCGACGCAAAGTAATATTTACACAAATTATTTGTGACGTCAACCTAGTATCGAACCCATTCCCCTTCATTGCTCGGTCGTGGATTAAACTATGACCACTTTACCCGTCTTTCAAAGCGAATAAAAAGTGAGTTTTCAATAAAAATGTTTCAAAAACAACACAATATATTTGCGACAGTTTCCGAGAATTATCTATTTGAGGCAATCATTCAAGTTTGAAGAACTTTCCAAGTTGAGTTTATAAATTGCAATGGTAGCAAATACTACATCCAAAGACTGACATTTTAGTAATTCCTTGGGCTAAGAGTGCATCTCCTCAAGGAGGATCACAAATGGATTTTCAGTGCCCAAGTTATCTTGATAATGTTTTGGTCATGCAACTACTATTCGTAACACTCGAAATGAGATGCAAGGTTAAAATACCTCAAAGTAACAACCCATAGATAACAGCGCGTGCAGTAACATGTGTGATATGACGTAGTATGCCAATAAATACCGAATCAAGTAAGGCTATGATCTTCGCAGTTATGAACGCAATATACCATTTCATCATTAAATACCGAATCGGAGCAGAACACTCCTTCTGGCTCAGTTTTTTCAGCGAAGCAGTGGGGAAGGGAACTCTTTTTTACCTTATTACACGCTCACGCGAATTAGTCATGCCAGAAGTTCAGTTCCCTCAGCCACTGGTGGAACCAGTTCAGCAAAACCAAAAAAATCCACCACCGCAACAAGATCCTCCCGTGGTGCGGGATCCACCGGTCGCCGTTCAAATGCCTCTGCAGACGAACCCGCCAGCACCGCAGGCAAGCGATGAAACTCGAGGAGTACTTGAGGTACTTATCGAGTTTGACTTTAATGTGCTCGTTGTAAGTTTACGTTTTGCTCGTTCTCCTAACGCATGTTTGCCTCATTACATGTACTTAATTTGCTATTTGCTAACGGGCCGGTTTTCGCCCTTTGAGTTTGATCGTAGCACGAGTCAAGTTCGAGCCCGAGTCAAGTTCGAGTCATGAGTCAAGTTCGAGTCAAGTTAAATTTTCCTTTTCCTTTCCGGTCTTGTGTATTATTTTGTCCTTGTTTTGTTATGTATTTATGTTTCTAAAAGGGCGGGTGAGTTTTCACCGGAATCGAAACATTTGTAAAGCGTGGGTGAGGTTTCACCGGGGGCGAGATTTCTCGCCAGTTTTCTGATAGGATGATTCCTTCAGTGCGTTCGCTGTTGGATGACTGCAGATGGAATTTATAATACGCTTGTAGCGTGTGGATGAGGTTTTACCGGGGGCGAGGTTTTTTCACCGGTTATTTGATGGGATAATTCCTCCTGTTCGTTCGCTGTTGGATGACTACAGATGGAATTTATACGCTTGCAAACGTGGGTGAGGTTTCACCCGGGGTGAGTTTTCGCCGGTTATCTGTCAAGATGTTTCTTTCAGTATGTTCGTCTGTACGTTGGATGATTAGAAATGGAATTCATATGCTTGTAAAACGAGGATGAATGAGGTTTCACCGGGGGCAAGGTTTCGCCTGCTTTCCCACAGGCAGACCACTCTCTGAGTTCGTGGTTTAAGATATGTTTATATGAAACAAAGAGAATCTGTGAGGGTTATGAATAAAGCTCTGAAAATTGCACATCTAAATCACATCTCGGTCTGAATATCCCAATAAGAGACTGAAGAGAGGGAGACAAGGCTTGCAACTTAGCGGCCGTTAGGCGCGACCTCCTCCAGTTCAAACTGGAAGCCCGCAGCCCACCGCAGCCTTAAACCGCAGCCCGTCGCGGGAAGCCAAGCGCTGATTGGTAGATTTGAAACGGCCTGCATTCCTTGAATTCCTTTGGTCGATGAGTTTGACTTCAGCATCGATTTTCTCGGAAACTGTTCGAGGGATGAAGCTCAAATTCGGCGAAGAGATTGAGAAAAAACTCATCTATCATGATCCGTCGCCATACAGGTGAGATTTTCAGCATTTTTGCGTTAATTCCAGTTTGAAGTGGAGGAGGTCGCGGCTGACTGCCGCTAAGTTGCAAGCCTTGTCTCCCTCTCTTGTCTTTAACCGTCACCGGCCAAAAGTAATTTCACTATAAGACGCTTTAGACGGTCCAAGAAGGCAAAAAAACACCATACATGAGTCGATTAAGGTTTCATTTAACTTTATTGGGATATTCAGACCGAGATGTGATTTAGATGTGCAATTTCCAGACCTTTATTCATAGCCCTCATAGATTCTCTTCGTTTCATATAAACATATATTAAACCACGAACACATAGAGTGGTCTGCCTGTGATTGGATGATTGCGGATGGAACTTATATTCTTATAAATCGAGAGGTTTCACCGTGGGTGAGTTCTCGCCAGAACCTTAGAAGCTAGTGAAGCCAGGATGAGTTTTCACTGGTTGACTGTTAGGACAGTCAACCTGGCTGTTTTTTATAAAGAGAAGTTAAGCTTTTCATTGTTAATGTGAAGGCTGTTTGATATTTTGAATGACTGGAAATTCCCGTGGCGGACTCCTCTTTTTTCTTTGCTGACTGTAGTGAATTTTGAACGAGTTTATTTAAGCGGATGACACTTTGTTATTTTGTGCTTGTATGAATCCCTTGGTGGGCGTTTGATAGACTTTTGCCGGATAAATTTTATTCCTTTTTAGGTGTTACAAGCGAAAGCCAACCTCTTTTAACACTAACGTGGTGTGAGTTTAGGGTGTCACTCTTTTGGCAAAATGTTTTTTATTTTCAGAACGAAACTACGAGTTCTGAGTTATAATTTGCGTGCTCAAATTGTATTGAACTGGTGCTGACTTTCCTGTCAAACGTTTGCTCTTGTGAACTAGTACAAATTTATTGACTGATGTGAGCGAACTGAATAATAATAAAACAAACCGCTGCTGGTGTTAAGATCTTGGGATAATAGATCCCTTTTTACCTTGTATTTTGAAATAGACTTGTTAAAGGTCTGTTTGACCTGTGTTCTTTAGAAATTGAAAGGAGAATTGCAGAAGCTCCATCAAACAGTGGCAACCTTGACAAAGTCATCTGTTGATAGCGAGCGTCAAGGATTGGTGAGCTACATGTCTCGTCCCCTATCTGATTTTAACAAGTACGAGGCTATGGAGATGTTTGAGTTGCTTCAAAACAAGTCGCATGATAATAAACATCAGATGGAGGGCTTTTACAAAGTAGCCTATCAAACAGCACGTGAAAGGATGGATCTCCCAAAAGATCAATTTCGAAGTCTGCTCCTTCGTCTGATTGGTGACAAAGATCACGAGAAGTTCCTTGACATCGTCCTAAGGTAGAAAAGCATTACCGCCGGGACGGCTGTGCGAAACCTGGAGCGACGCCGTATGAACGTAACACGGAGCACAGGCCACGGGTTTCAGGAGTCCGTTGTTTTCACTGCCATAAGTTCGGCCAAATTAGGGCCCACTGTTTGCAAAGGAAAAAAGATATGCTGGGGCAGGCTGGAAAGGGACAAGAAAGTCACCCTCTTCAAAAGTGATAATAGGGAGTTTAAGCAAAGACGACGGGTAGGACTACGGCTACGGCTACGGCTACGGCAACGCCACAAAGGAAGAATATTATTGGTTGAATAAGGAAAAATGCTCGTGCTGCACGTGCAACACGAATTTCTGTGCATTTCTTTGCCGTAAAATCACCAAATTTTAGGTTTTGACGACAACGTGAGTATATAACAATGAAAAAGTCATTTTCAGTTTTGACTTTATTCGTTCGTACCCATTCAATTACAGGATAGTGCGCCTGCATTGTACAAGGTGAACAAGACGGATTAATCGCGAAATAGTTGCGATAGCGCTAAGTTATATTTTGGACTAACGTTTTCGTTGCCGTAGCCGTCGTCTTTGCTAAAACTCCCTAATTCTGGTCGAGAGTGAGAAGGAGGAGTGATGCAGGCTTTCTGACAGCTCGACCTCTTGATGAAAGTTGTATTGCTTGTTGTTGGACTTTTGTACTAAACCATGTGAACTGAACCTGCTGTACTAAGAGTCCTTCTTCTTTTGTCTCTCATAGTGTGCCTACTTAGTCAGAGTTTTTGACAGCCTTGAAAAAGGGTATCTGGCTGGAATGTGTGTTTCTTTCTCCCGGGCAGTCCCAGCCGCAAAGCTGTTTACTAGAGAAATGAATGCTGCCATTTCTCAGATGGTGCCCTTCGAGAGGAGATCTCCCACTGGCTATTTTTAGAATCCTGGGGTGACCCACTTCCTTGGCGGGTTGGGGAGCTTCCATCATTTCACCCTTCCGACAAGAATTTCTGAATATTGGTCTGGAGAGGAACTATCCTGGGATATTGCAACGAAGGAAGCCGCCATGCCGAGATAAAGTGCGCAACGCGCGGGTGGACGCGCTAGTCGACATCCAGGCTGTCGTCCACGCGTGGAATAATCAAGGGGGGGAGGAGTTCTTCACTTAATAGTGCTATGAAGAAGCTCCTTACCACCACGATGGAGTTAAATGTGTGCTTGCACCTGTCTTACATCCGGACAAATGAGAATCCTGCTGATGAACCCTCTCGCTGTTTGTCCAGTATAGATTGTCAGTTAACAGATGATGTGTGACAGAGTGTCCAGATGGAATTTGGTGGTCCAGGGGGGGTCATACGTTTGACCTAATGGCGCTGGATTTGCAATGCAAGATAAATCAGGTAACAGTCTACCTCACTTTACCCCTGGTCCATCCCCAGGGTCCTCAGGGATGAATATTTTCGCGCAAGATCTGGCGCGACAAAGTCCAGCTATGCGACGCCCGTACGTCTTTCCACCGTTGACTTTAGTCGGCCCAGTCTTACGGTTCTTGATAGTTACAGTCACAACCCATTTCTGTTACGCTACGAGGTTTCACAGAAATTCGCTTTACTTCAGGTTGGCTCCTAATTTGGAGAACAGGAAGTTGATAGATTTAGCTAATCATTAAGTGCCCCTAACCCCAAAATATTTTTTTCGCTGAAATGAATCTTTGCACCTGTTCGACACGCATTGTGGCCATTTTTTCATTTTTCTAACAAATCCTGCCATTTTTTAGGCTTCGAAACTTGCGAAAATCCAAGCACCTTTCGTTCACGACCGAGTCAGAAGGGGAGTGGGTCTATTCCTGATTTGACGTTACAAACTGATTTACATTGCATTAAGTCTTTGTAAAACAAATCAGGAAAAGACCCACTCCCCTTCTGACTCGGTCGGAACACTCGAAACACTCCCGCTCGTTTATTAAACAGTACTTAAAAGGTTAGGATGAAGAAATAAGCCATTTCTGAACATTGCAACGGAAGTTTTTTTGACACTAATTGTGAAGGAAAGTCTGGGAAAATACCATCAAAACAAACAAGTACCAGTACCGACGTTATCGACGCTTTTAAATAAATATAATTTTTAAACTTGAGGCTCCCTAGATCAAACTGACGTTTACAGAATTAACACTTTTCTACCGGCAGGATGCTGCAAAAGCGAAGAAATGGATCCCATCCAAACATGATTCGAGTACAGCCTCAATCTTGACAAAGAAATTACTGTGTGGAAAGGTCAGATGGAAAAAAAAATTGTAAACAAGTGAGACTTGTGAGTGAAGTGATCGCATCTCAAAACGGATCCTCTGAAGAAAGTGACTCGATGGACTTGAGTTCCGTTGACCTCTCCCTCAAAACTGTGGAAAAATGTAAGCATTTCGATGCAGAAACCTACGAATTACATGTATGTACTGAGCCGCTTAATTCCTTCTACCTGTGATATAACAGATCTCTTCAATGCTTTGAAGTTGTTGAAAATGAAGAAGCTGTCTTTGTACAGGTTAAAAAATTGAAAAAAAAAAAAAATTAAAACGTTTCGTGAATTTTATGAGTGGTGTATTTTCCAGTAAAACACTCCTGTCTGTGTAATAAATGAGGCTCTTTCCATACCCAGTTGGCGGAATTCAGAGGACATCCTTACATTCGACAAAAATGCTTTTAAGACAGAGTTCCTGTTTTTGTTTAATCCTTGGAAAGAAATCAAGCGCCCCTTCTGAGCGCATTGTTGAATTTCGCCGATAAAATAGCCGTTTTTCTTCGCTGTTCATGATTCTTCATTTCCGGTTTGTGTGTAAGAGTCTTCTGTGTGTTATCCAATCAGAGAAACATCCAGATTCTGGATGCCTGACTCCCTACCCCTCAGGAAGGGCTGATACTCAGGTTGAAAGAGAGAAATACCTTTGCCTTGGCTATTATTTAATGTATTGTTAACCTTAGACAAACCGAAATAGTCAGAATGTGGATTAATAAACATCATATCGGGGTCAGCTTCATCATTTTTATCTGGGTTAGGTAGCTTATTATAAAGATCGGAATCCATCAGATCAGGAAATTGCCTACACCAGATATTATTAACGAAGCTAAATTCCCTATCATCTAATTCGTAAAAAGGTAATAACTGTAATGTGTTCATACAATTAGATTTGCATATTAAATTTACATGACTTAAAAAAATATTACATTTACTCTTGTTCACTACTCCCTGTTACTTATCTGATCAAGGTAATCTTCAAATTCTTCATGCGTCGTGAAAGCTTGAGTCGCAGATGTCTCATTCACTTTCAGCATGATTTTGCCTTTACTGGTCCACAAGTACTTCGCATTGTTTTTCTGTTTAAATCCCTTGATTCGCCCGAATAGCCTTAGTTAAAGATTCATTTATAAATATCTTGCTATTTCCAGCACTTGTTTCGGCGGCCGACTGCGAAGGCAAATGACTAGTGTTTTTCTCTTTTCTCTCTGTAGAAATTTAACAATCATGCGATTTTTAACTTTCTTAGAGCCAGGAAGCTTGTGTGCTGCAGCAATGTCACTGTCTTCGATCTCTACTCCTATAAGCGGGCCAATTTCTTTAACAATTTGTTTGGGATTATCATCAGGTTTGATTGTTGCACCAGTAATTTCCAGGCAGTCTCTTCTTAGATACTGTTGTGTCTCATCCAACGAGCATTCAATTCGGTAGAAAGTGTCCTCGTGTTTATTAGTCGGCGGTGTCTGACATTTGCAGACTGCAGACTGCCTACAAATAGCACTGATAAACATTATTTAAGTCTAAGCACCCATTTCAAATAGCGCTGATAAACATTATTTAAGTCTAAGAAATCGTTGAAAACGGTTAGCTTTCAATAATTGTGATCATAGTCTACAGTCTGCAGTCTGCACCGCCAACTTGGCATGCTTCTGCTCAAGCGAATCTGTAACCTCCTTGTATTTCTTATCAAGCTTAGTTGCCTGACTATTGGATTTTTGTATGGTTTCAATAACCCTATCATATTTCTTCGAAATAAAATCCTGCGATGTCTCAAGAGCGTCGCATCTGTGAGTCAGAGCGTCGATGCTTGATTTCAATGCAACTATTTCTTGCATACTTGGTAAAAATCCCTCTTTCCATAATTTTCGTAAGTCATGTATACTTAGTTTGTTTTCGGTAGGCATAATCGCTGCAAATCCGATCACGCTTTGCTTGTAGATTTCAGTTGAAACGGATCTGTATCGTTTCGCCGCCATCTTCTCGAGAGTTGGGCGATTGTAATTTTTTTGTTGAATTCGCACAATTCTTGTCGAACTTTATAACACTTGAAAGCAACAAAAACAAAAACCCGTTGTCTTGCTGTCATTTTGTCACCGATGTATCCTTTTTTTCTTGAGTTGGTAGTAACACGCAAGGTAACTTGATCACAGGAGGCTGCAGAATTCGATGTCACTTTCGATTTTGCGCTTTCTTTGTGCAGTCAAAAGTACAATAGAAAAATTGAACGAAGCAAACATTTTCCAAATTGTTTTTCGCTGATGGTAACTTTTTCTATTCGCGGCACGAAATTTATGTTGTTTTCATGTCGCAAATTTTGGTGCCGATGGCATTTTTTTTTTTGGCATTGTTCTCGATCGACGCTTCCTAAAAACTTCCTTCTGCTCTTCCTAAAAACTGTGTATCAAGATTTATTTACTTTTACATCAATAATTGTTTTGCATAAAGCAGGCTAGGAAAATCTGTACCTTGCTTAGTTCGCACTTTTGAGCGTTAAAATAGAATTTCCGGTGTTATGTTTCCGATAGCGAGTCGTATATTTTTTAAGGTCTCCCTTCCAGACACTAACCCCGCCGGACAAGACTTCACTTCAGTGAACGTTTGTTGTGGAAAGCTGTCAAACGCGCAGAGTACACGCTTAAACTCGTTGTGAAAAAGAAGTTGAAGAAAACTTCATGTGTGCCTTTAAGTTTACTAGTTAAGTCTTTGACTACATGTCTTCTCAGGGGGCTACTTACCTAAGACATCTACCATAGCGCTATGAAATAGAAAACATGTACCGTGTTTCTATCGAGTTATAGAAACACGAGTGAAAGTTTGGGAGAACGAGAAATGCTGTGGGAACACGAGCCGCAGGTAAGAAGAAGAGACATAGCCATAAGAAGAAGGGAGGAGGGTACTTGCCACACAACTCTGTCACCTAGTTAAGGCTACACCTACTCAAGAAGTAAATACTATTGAAGGTGATGGAGATACCCCGACCATTTTACAGTCTACTAGATTGCAAAACAGCCGTTTTCTTCCTTTGCGTCTCTCCCCATTCTCCCTCGCCGTTTCTACACTCGCTCCAGACATTTCGTTTGAATATTTATCGCGTTGCTTGTGTTCGCAAAAAAATACGACTGTTTTGCAGTCTAGTCTACATGCGGAGTGTAAAATCTTCCGACAGTCCCACACCTACCCCACCACTTAACAAACTTTCAGTTACAGTTGACAATAAAGAGATTCCGATGGAAATCTACACGGGTAGTGCTGTTACCTTGTTAAGTACTACAGATTTTTCTAAACTGGGAAGCCACGTAGATTTAAAACATACAGAGTCCAACTGTGATTTTGACAAGCTACGCTGGCAACATTATTGAGTGTTTAGGGGAAAAAGAGATGGAATTTAAGATTAGAGATCAACTAGACTCATTGTTAGTCCGTGTGGTCAAGGGTCCATCTATCCTTGGTCGTGATTTGATGGCCCCGGCAGAACATTTTCCACACTGTTTCAACTACAACTGAGGACATTGGGCGTTTTCCATTTACCAAGAAATTCCGGAAATTCCGGTTGGGATGTAAATGGAACACACGTTTTTGGTTTGTTCCACTGGAAATTTTCCGGAATAAACGTAACTTCTGAAAAGGTAGTCCTGTTTTCCCGTTGGAAACTTCCGATGGAAATGTGTGTTCCAGTTACAACTTTTGAAAGGTCTTACCACTTCCAGGCTATTCACGGCCACATTTTTAAGTTTTGGCGCGTAAAATCGCAATCACTTGGCGGCGAACGGACCTGAGTTAAATGGAACACGTTTTTCAGCCAATGGAAATTTCCACTGAAATTTCCGGAAATTTTTTGTAAATGGAAAACGCCCATTGTGTCTCCTTGTGTCGCCCATTGTGTCTGATCAGTGTCCTGTCAACGTTATGTCCTAGAAAGCAAATAAAGCGAGGAAGATTTTTATTTTCCATCCAAAAATTCGTAATCAACGTTAAAATGACCAAATTCGTGTGGAAAAATTGATTTTTATGTTTTTTTTTCTTTACATTTTCTTTTTATAAAGTGTTTTAGTTCTCTGTAAGTAAGATGTATGTTTTTGGAAAGTTTATTTTCGTAGCTTTCAAATTATGTATTGCTTTCCCCCTAACTTTTTATACTTTTTGAGAAAAAATAACATTTTGTGCTGTGGTAATTTTTGTGCGCGGGGCAAGTGATAAAAAAGAGTTTTAAATTAATATTAAAGGAGGATTCACCACATCGTTCACAAGTAAAATAATTACCACCATAAATTGCCTTCTTGTGTCGTGTCAAGTTTGTCATCTGGGTGAAATGTTTCTCACAAATTTCACAGATGAAAACCATTTTACGAGGAAAGTGTCTCCTTTGATCCGCACTCTGCTAGCGCATCCGTTAAAGTGAACAATTGTTTCTCAGGTGTTGAATTTATCTTTGCATGACTCAGTCTTTTAGGACTCTATTTTGACGTCAAATGGGCTTGCTTGGGCATGTGAGGACACAGGTCTATGTGTGGTCAAGACGATAGTGAAACAAACAATTGTGCTAGTCCCGTGTGAGTTGGTCTCATTCTATATTGGTGTCACGTCTCATAAAAAAACAAGCCAACAAACAAACAGACAGACAAAAAGCAAAAAAAAAAACAACAATAAGGACTCTGAGTTGGTGGGTTATTAAAGGAAACCTCCGCAGAACATAATGTTTACAAGTAAATTGGTCAAACTTTCTCCAATGAAAGCGTTTGTATCTGAAAAAAATGAATTTCAAAACGCTTGTTTTGGCTTTCAAATTTATGGGGGGCCGCCATCTTGAGTAATTGTGACGTGTCGTGGTTGTCCTATTGTTCCAGAACAATCGCTATTTGTGTCAGAACAAAAGGGCAACCACGACACGTTACAGTACTCCATGTCATTGGCTTCCTAAAGATTATAATGAAAATTAATCCTTGAATAAAAAGTAAACTTAATTTATGTAAACAACTACCAACAACAGCGCAAAATGGCGGCAATTTAAATTCTCTGTGTT
>JALIRR010008913.1:0-17244 GCA_023091755.1 Montipora sp. Colony 1 RG-2022
TAACGTATTTTATATGTGGATAAAATTCTCTTGTGACCTCCCTTGCTCTCACTGCACAACTGTTATCCAATCAGGATCAAGTAATCATGCCCTCTTCATTACCAAAAATTGCCCTCCGTCTCATCCAATCAGCATTCAGTAATTTTTTCCGCGTATGTGATAACCACAGAAACAAACAAACAAACCCAAACGTGGTTAACTTAACAATTAAAAAGCGATCCTTAATAAAATATAGCCTATGATGTGCCCGAATAGTCTGGTTCCTTGGGTTTCCTTTTTAAGAAAGGGAACAAGAGACCAAATTCGGAATCGAAACGTTATTTTCCGCGGTTTAAGCCTGCTTACGACGGCAACTGTTTTGCTAAAGAGACATTTGCGTAACAACACAGCGCACCATTCAAAAGCAAGTTACAGAAGCAAACACATATGTAGACACATAAAAAATCCAGGCCGCTTCAACGGGATCCGAACTCATGACCTCTGCGATGCCCGTGCAATGCTCTACCAACTGACGTTCACTTCTTTCAATGTCGCCTATCACCCGCACTTCAAAAATATACATTATTTTAAAAGCAAACACCTCTCAATAGAGCGATCTTCAATTGAGTGTCGTAAAACCAAAACCAAAGTAATTACTTTGGCCGATCAAAAAGGACGTAGACAATCCAGTAAAGCAATCAAAACTCGAAGTAATTTCACGTAGCCGACACAAAGCGCGGGAAAATGTGCACGCGCGAGCCACGATTGGTTTTGAGTGGCGCGAGAACTTTGAACCAATCACTGAGTGAAGTAATCATAAACCGAAGCAATTCGCTAATTACTTTCGACACTCAATTGAAAACCACTCTAGCACAATAATAATTAATGGAGTGACTGTTTGCAGTTTACCGCGAGTGAAAACTCTTTTCTAGATCTACTTCTTACTTGCTCGACGCTTCTTCTTCTTCTTCTTCTTCTTTTCTTTAAGCCTGACTCTCTTTTTCAGCTCTTCGTCGCTCAAAGATGAAATCTTTCTTTTTCCCTTCCTACTTGTTTCGCGGCCACTTGACCCTTGAACTGCTGCTTTATCTGATGAAAAAACCACCCGTTTCACTCGTTCTGTTTGTTCCTCCGTTTTCACCTCAGTTGCCGGAGCCGTCTCTTTCACAGGTGCGAGTTTCACTCCTTGAGAGACTAAGAAGGTCTTCCCTTCCTGAACCGTGCTGCAATCGTCATTAATTTTGCTATCCAGTGCGAAATATTCATCAGAAACTTTATTAACCAACACATTTTTCTCGGATTTTTCCCCTTCATTAAGAACCTTCTTCAACGACGTTTCTCCTTCTTCTTGTCCTTCACATACATTTGAACTGAATTCTGTTTGATTTTCGTCGTTATCGTACTTGAAGTTTCGAGTCTCTTCGATGTCTCGCCAATCAATGCAAAATGAGCCTCCTGTATCTTCAGCTGCATTTGGCGGAATCTTGTTCAGTGCTTTTTCTCCTAATTTAACCTTTTCGACAGCCTTTGAGTTTTTATCGTCCTCTATCTTCTTTTGCTTTTTCCTCCTGTGGGATCCAGGAACTTTGACCTCACAGTTAGACCCAGCAAATATGGCGCTAGTTTCTGTCCCACATCGCTTATCACAGTTGTCCAAAGTAAACAGCTCATAGAGATCATTTGATTTGAAGAATCTCCGTTGCTTTGGGTCTTTCAATACTCGATTAGTTAGAAACTGTTTGAAAATTTGCCTACGAAAAGAAAGTACAGAAAACACGCTATAATACATAAATACACGAACAAAAATACGCAAAAACCACGCGTTCCGACTGAAGTAAAAGGTCTTTCATTGTCTTTACTTGGAGAATGATGTCAAGCAGATAGCGATAATTTTTTTTTTGTTTTCGGCTTTTTTCATCCAGACACATTTAATAATCAATCTAGAAAACAATTGCAAAAGAAAAGGCTTCTTGGTACAGTTCTTGCGCTAATAATTGCAGCTGCATTCCTTACCGATGATATATCTTCTCCTCTATCGTCCCTGTAGTTATTAAGCGGTAAATTGTCACTGGTTTAGTCTGCCCAATTCTCCAGGCTCGTTCTCGCGCTTGTGTGTCAGTGCTGGGGTTCCAGTCGGGATCATAAATGACAACCCTGTCAGCGCCCACTAAGTTCACACCTAGACCTCCAACACGAGTGGTAAGGAGAAACATGAAGATGGAGTTATCCTACAAAAAAAGACGGCAAACTATGTGCTCTGGCGGCAATTCACTACTTGCACAATCCCATAATACACCTCTATAACCCCCAAAACTTTTGCATGACCATTGTTTGCAATTTCTCCTGGGACATGAAAATGTCCCAAGAGAAGTCGAAAAAACAATGCCTATGCATTTTTTTTTTTTGGGGGGGGGGGGGGGGGGGGGGTTAAAGAGGTGTATTATGCATGGGGATTTGTGCAAGTAGTGAATGGAGTTCTTTTGAGACGAGCCAAAGTACGGTTGAGATCAACTCCGAGTGCGTTACCTCCTCCTGGAATAGCATGCAGTGAGAGGTTTATAATATTGCAACAATGGCAAGCTGGTAATTCTAGTAACAGTTTTTGTTGTTATCAGGGTTCGATGTGTTCTTACTGTTTTGTTCTCTGCAAGGTTATCAACCCAGTGATGTGCATGTGACCATGTGAAAGCTGTTACATGACATGACGAGTAATTATATATACCTACATCACACAAACGGGTGTATTCCATTTGACGGACTGTGGAGAGTAAAGTTTATTCTACTCCATAACCTACGTACAGGAAAATTAAGAGAGTGCACCGGTCATAGGTGTAGCAAGCCTTGTATGCTGGATACACCAATCTAGGAAAGGCAAACAATACATCGCTGTTATATAGTGTCGTAGACCTGAGTACCTCATTGAAGCTTTTGATCAGCGGTTGCCTGGAAGCAACTGGGGTCGAACCATCCATGCGGAGATAAGTGTATCCATTCGATGCAACAAATGGCTCTAGGATGTTTAACATCTGAAAGAATAAGATTCAGACAAAAGATCAACTCCGTCAATCAACAATAAGTCGTAAGAGTTAAAAGACAACTAAACTTTCGGTGGAAGTCCAGTCTCCATGGAAACAAGGAGAAAGAAACCATATGACGGCAGAAGCTCGTGACCTTGAAGCGTTGAACTCTGGTTCAGAGCTGGGGTTTTTTGAGTTTAAAAATTTCGTAATTTGGAAGTAACGTAGCTTGCGCATTTTCTCGCGCGTGCAGCTACGACCAACTACGATCTTGTTTTTGTCCATATTTGGGCATAAAATTGATGTCGTAAAATCCCCAGCTTTGTTCCAAGGAAAGGAGTTGCAAGTTACAGACGCTTCAAGTAACGGTCACCCGAGATAAACATGCAAAAAAATCTGTTTCGACAAACTAAGATTTGTTATTCGCTGAGTTCATGAGGTAAATTGACCACTGCGAATGAATTATCAGCTATGTTTACTGATACTTGATACTTCCGTCGTTCACAAACCTGTCGCGTTTGTGAAAAAACGAGCACTCTATGTCCTTGTTCTCGCCACATGTTAAACAAAGCATGAATAACAATCATCTTGCCAGACCGTCTCCAGTCTCCATAGCCCTCCTCGGGGTCAGGTTCCTGTGCCTCTCTCATCTCCCCTTGTTCACTTTTCAGTTCGTCTTGTTTGGCCTTCCAAAGGGACCCAGCTTCAGATGTTAGATCTGGGTGATTGCAAATCTTCCGTAACATAATCAAACCTGGAAAGACCTGTCAAGAGGATAAATTCAATACAATACAACTTCAATGTGGTGTCAGGGTCTGAATTTAGTTTCTCCAAGGTCATATGAAAATTCAAAGGAACCAATAGGCGTTATGTATGATGACGTCATATGCTCAAAAATTCACCACCAAGCCTCGTTTGCACAAAATTATTTACATCATCTGGACATGCAATACTGTTTGCACGTAGGCTTTCTTTACAACTTTGTTCCTTTGGGATTTGGCTCAAGCTAGAATTTAAAAGTTTGATTTTCAGTTAGAGGCTTAGTGGTGAAATCAGCTAGTCAGACGTCATCACGCATAAGGGCTATTCAAATGAAAGCTTAGTGGTGATTGGCTAAGGGGCAAAAGATTGAAGAAAGAGGGTTGAGCTTAAGAAGCTTCATGTGAATAAAAAGTGAGCAATTGTACCTTGTAGTTACCAGCTAAAATAGCTTGAACTTCCTTGGAATCTAAATACTGCTGGTAAAGTTCACGCTGCTCTTCTGTCAACCGGCAAAAAAGGACCTGAACAAGAAAAAATATAGCGTTAAAAGAGGTTTGCTAAGATTGGAAGAACAACAACTATGATTGCTCTTTACACCTGTTCGTCCTATTAGGGAAAAAAAGTGGCCTCCAGGTTTGTGAGATTCCACTTCACAAGTAAATGCAGCAAAATATGAATATCAGTTATGTGCGATTTACAGCCGATGCTTTAAACAAGAGTCTACGGATAGCCTCCAGTTTGTTCAAAGAATTTTCAGCCAATTTCCTCAAAGTTCACAGTATTTCAGTGTTCTTGTTACAATAGCTTGGTCACTGAGTACGATCAAACCCAGCAATCGCCTCTGAATTAGGAGATAGCGACTTCGAAATCCTACTTGGGGTACCTACTTAAAAAAAAAAGAAGAGTCAGAGCCGAATCCTGTACTTTGTTCCTTCGAACAAAGTAATAAAAGAATTTCATAGTTTACCATGTTGTGTTGTTTGTACGTTTTATCAATTTTTGTTATTTTGGCATTTGCAATAGGTTCATTTAGTTTAAATAGAAAAGCTTGATAAGTATGCTTCAAGATCACACCAAAAACTCCTCTGCATAGTCAGTTTACCCACACAATGTTATGTTGACTCATCACCATAAGTGGAAGCTTCCCTGTGTCAGTGTATTGAAAGACACCTTCAAGGAATTTGTATTATTTCTTAGATGGACATCCAGTCATAACTCGACAAAAAATATATTACTGGACCTGTTCGTTCTTAGTTGGTAGATCCAAACTCATTTTAACATCTTTCTTCAACCTTCTCAATAGGTATGGGTTGATAGTGTCTCGTAAGACACACGCACACTTGTAAGCAGTCTCCACCTGCCAAACAGGGATGATGAATTTAGTGTCAAAACCTGTACTTACACTTACACTTACACTTACACAGTGATTAATTACAGCGTGCACCTTGCGAGGAAAATTAAGGAAGCGATCAACACACATAAACATAACTCAACTGACAGGAGCCAACAAGTTGCCCATTTACAAGTCATTGAATTCTTAACCACCGACCACAAATCCAGGTAGTGCTAAAAACGAGATTTGAACCTGCACCGTCTGATCAACACATGGTTGTTTGGCACAATTGGCCACTTTCAAAAATACCATAATACTCTTTGTTTGCCCTCCAAAAGTTTGCATAAGCATTGTTTCCAATTTCTCTTGGGACTTACAATGGTCACAAGGGAAACCAAAAGTAATGCCTATGCAAAATTTGGGGGACAAACAAAAAGTATCATAGTATTTTTGAAAGTGGCTTATTAAATTGTCACTTGATTTACTTTACCTTTTTTAGAATAATTCATTAACTGTTTTATTACTGGTAGTTCATTAGCTTGCTTTTGGAGGCAGGATTTACCAAAACAAGTGTGAAGTATTATCAATAATTTCTGCAAGTTATGACCGTCACAGGCTCTATGCCTAATCACCACTGAGGGCACTGAATACAGAGGAATTGACCTTAAGCAATTATGCCTAGAAAAATGAAGTTATAAGGAACTATGTTTCATTGCAACATTATAATGAACTGTCCACTGCTTTTAGTTTGAAGTCGGAAAGGTCTACTAATCATCGAACAGGTGCAACTTGGACCTTAACTAAGGCACAGGGAGGAAAGCTACATGTAAATGATATCTTCATAAGGATATTTGGAGTAGCACATATAGTGTTAAATGACAAACAGGCCAAACCCTTTACGACAATCACCCAGAGGTAGCATCCCTACCACCACACTACAAGGACAATTATTGAATGATGATAATGATGATGATGATGATGATGCATGACCTGAAAACTACTGCACCTGAATCTTCTGTCTGTTACTTTCCTTGCTTTTACAAGCAAGTCATGTAGAACATTAACGGTTTGGGTACATTTAGAGAAGATAGAACCACAGAGCCTGGACTTAAACACTCAATAATTACTGTGGCTACTGACTAACACAGGAGTTAACCCTTTCAGCCCCGTGGGCTTCCCCATTGACGAGTAAAATCGTCTGGCGTTAGACAGAGTAAAATCTAGAGTAAAAGTGACACTATTGGGAGTTAAAGGGTTAATGGGGACATAGTTTTTGAGTGAATCTAGCTCTGTTGTTAATGAAAATGAGGACCTATTCAAAACAATGGCATTGACATTAGGGTCATGGACACTTCTGCCATTTTACCAACCCTGATCTCACATTGTAACAGCTTTGTAATCAATACCTGTACTTTGGTAGCATTAGAATATCCTCCCATGGTGATTGGAACAGAGAATTCAGTCATGAACACTGGCAATGTGCCAAGTTTGCCAGGAAATACGAAGTCAAGCAGTGACCAAAGTTCACGCAAGTTATTCTGCATGGGTGATCCAGAGAGAATGATGCGGTGAGGAGTTCTAAGCTGAAAGAAAATATATAAGACACAATGTTATTTGTCACTTAGGATGCTTTCCATTTGACAGAACTTACTGGCCAGACCGGGAATTTGGAAGGACTAAATCTACAATGCCTTCAGATTAACACACTTCAAGAATGATATATACTCCTCCAGAGGGATTATCATTCAAATGCTCCTTTGAAGTGTTGCATTTTCTTTGTGAACTGACAGGTCTGGCTGGCCCAGTGGCTGGCCAGTTCTGATGAACGCAAAGTGCCCTTAAACAAAGTCCCAAAATCGGGTCAATTTATAAAATTATCAATATTATGATTATGAGGGATTTGAAATTTACATGTAACTACTATTTCTTCATCCTGAAAACCTACTGCTGCAGCACTACCAAACAGTCATATTAATTTTCAAATTTACTTCCATTATATTTACATTCCATTTTCCTTGCAACCCAAGACCCAGTTAATGCAATGAAATTATTTCACGCAAAACACAATTATAATGATGACCATGATCATGATGATACTAATTAATAATAATAAATAATCAAACATGATCAACCTGATCCAAAAAAATCAGGGCAATCAGTATTTAGACAGAATATTATGAGTTTATCAAAATGTCTTCATCCCTCACATATTAATTTGATTTAATATTATTATTAACCATCAGCCACACATGAATGGAGGAAGTCGGAATTTTGAGGTCCAAGGTCCAAGGGAAATTGAGTCTGTGAGGAATTAAGTTTGAAACTTAACAGGGATGGGGTATGTCTGGTGCTGCCCCCTGTTTATGGCACAATTAAATGGTCACTCGGTTTACAATCACATGACTGATAGTTACATCAAACACTTGACTGATGAAGATGTTGTGATAACTCAAAATATTTCTATAGGTATGAATACTGATTGCTCTGTCAGTAATTTAGTTGTACCAGGTTATGCTCTCAGTGCAGGAAATAATCTTTTTGATAGAAAACATGCTTAGTAATTATGATTAGTTTAAAGAGTGGGATGTAAGTTAAGGAATCTACCAGCAGCAGAATGAGCTGCATGCTGGTTTTGTTAATGGAAGAAAATGGAAAATCGCAGAAAAAAAAAGATAAAAATTTAATAAGCAAACTTATCAAGTCACCTCTGGGACTTGACCCATAAATTATGCTAACCACTGCAACATGCTCAATTCACAGAAACATTCCTGGAACTTCTTCTTATCGAAAAGGAAAAAATGTCATGGAAATCTTACCTGCTTACAGGCCAAAGTAATTTCAGCATCTGGGTTTCTAATCTTGTGTCCTTCATCTAGAATCACATAGTCAAACCTCTGAGATAACAAATTATCCTGATGTTGACGCATACCAGAATAGGAAGTCACTAACACACCATTTTCATCACAGATTTTTTTGATCAACTCTTGCTGCAAAATTAAATAAAATACAATTTGATTTAAGGAACCAGATCAAATAACTGTCCTGCTTAACAATGAAAATTAACATAAAACATTATTGCTGTTTGCTGTTATATAGCTTATGGCCTTAAAAAATAAGCCATACTTTTGCATCGGTACTTTCATTTCTAACTTTCACAGTTTCGTCGAAAGACTCAACAGGGAAATTGAGACAAGAATCCAACGGGTGAATAGCATCATCTATCAGATAAACCCTGATCCTGAAACATCCAAAGATTAAGATGTAAACAAAACTCCAAGTCACCAATGCCATATTCATGCCTACTCTGTGCTTCCAGAGCCAAACATGGGCAACAACTAAACACCACATTAATAAAATCATCAGATGCGAGATGAAGTGCCTGAGAAAAGCCGTCAACAAGACCCGAAGAGACAAGATCAGAAATAAAGATATCAGGAAAATGGTAGGAGTAAGACATGTGATGGAGTACATGTATGTCGACCAACTGAAAATCTATTGGTTCGGTCACGTGACTAGATTGAGGTCAAATCAGTCTGCATCCAGAGCCTATATCATCAGAAGAACTGGTAGCAGAGCTTGAGGTCGACCCAGGATGCGATGGATCGATGGGATTAAAGAGATCGTCTCCTACCAAGGCCTATCCATGAGAGAAGCAAACAAGATGGCAAAAGAGAGATGGCTGTTTCTTCACACAACACCTCATATCATAAGCAGAAGATGAACCAAACTGAACCAAACCGAACAGTGAAAGTTCAAATTCTAATGAAGTCAAAAATAATTTGTATTTTGACTGAAGGTGAGATTTTGACTGAGCGTAAGCATTAACCCTGAATTATTATCATTATTTTTCAAAACAAATGTATTTGAATTTTATAAAGCAAATGCAATCCTATCTATAAATTATAACAAAAATTATCTTAAAGGGGCAGTGTCACGCTATTTTAGTTGAGCTTGAAAACACTCAAGATGCATCAATGAAGACCAAAAAGTAAGGCTGCAGTTTTGTTACCCATTACCACTAAACAGTGCTTGAAGCTCAGTTTTTTTCTAAGTAGCCTTTTGGCGATCTTTTTGTGAAAGAAGGAATAATGAAGAAAATGTTGGTTGTCATTTTCCCTTGATGACACACTGTGGAGTATTATATGAAGGAAAGAACTGCTGACCATTTTGAGGCAAAGATGGCCACCTTACGACCTTCGACTCTTCACACAAATCAAGAAAGAAGAAAACTGCAAGAATTGCAAAAGAAATCCATGGACAATGTTCTGTAGGTATATTATCAAGCGTTTTCATTTTGTCTGGATCTAGAGTTTAAAAAAATATACCAATTATCACGACACCACTTCCATGCTGGAACAGTCGCCAAATTGGTGACCTTAACGATAATTTTAGTTGCCATCATTTTTTCCTATTCGCCATGGCGACCAATTTGGTCACAGCTTCGAGCGCTGCTAAAGTGCACTGAAGCTATTCTTTGTTGTTTACGGCCACAGATGGAGAGGATGAGAATTTAATACGAATAGCTCTTTGTGCCATAAATACATTTCATATCTTCTCAGTGGGTTGTCAGAAATGTTGTATGTGTGAGTAATGCTACTAATTTAGATTTTTTAACCCAGTTTTGACCTAAGAACAGCAAATTTAGCATGACAGTGCCTCTTTAGGCCATTAACCCCTGAGATAACTTGACACTCAATAGATTTCTGTCTAACGTCAGACGATTTTACTTGTCAATGTGGGGTGTCCTAGGTTAAACGCAGTCAACAACTACATGTCCGCATCAACCATTTTTGACCCATGAGAGTGACACTTAAGAGATTTTACTCTGTCTAATTAATGCCAGACAATTTTACTGGTCAATGGAGGAGGGGGAGGGGGGGGGGGTACTAGGGTGTTTGAGGTGTGAATGAGTCAAAAATCAATCCCAGCCTAAATAATAATACTCAAAAGTTAGAACATGAAGAATGCAACGGTAAAACAATATGTCCTCCCAAGCCTTTTGTTATTCATTTTCACTTGCTGTGGGCTTAAAATATAACTTTGATATTCAGTAACACATAACAAAGTTGCTTTAGTACCTGAAACTACAGAATAACAATGAGGTAACACCCAGACAATTTTGAGCATCAAATTCATTGACCAGAGCTTAATTACCTGGAAGCCTGGTAAATTTATTTAACTAACCTTGAAACCTTGATAAGTTCCTGTCTCGTGAAGTACAGCCACTCTAAAGTCCGGCCACCATATATGAAACTCTTGCACCCATTGATGAAGAACAGTGACAGGGCAGACTATTAACACTGGGCCAAGACCCCCACGTCTGTACACCAAAAATATTATTGTAAATAGGTGAAGGAAATGACTTTTTGAGGGCATACCAGTGTTTCTTTTAGACCTAGCCACAGCCAAACTGCAAGTGATGCTTACATGTGTATTTATAAGTCCAAATCCAGGAAAAAGTGCAAGGTAAAAAAGTAATATTTGGATGCCATCATGACAAACTTCTGGTTCACTCTAAGGTAGAAACAAAGAATGTTCTCCATGGTGTTTTTAATAATTATGGTAAAAGTTGAACATGCTTGAGTAGCGGAAGTTCTGGCCGACTAATGGCTGTTTCTGACATGCAACAGTGCTACAAATTTGAGGGTGGCAAAATTTAACACATTTTTGATATTAAAAACTCACTTTGATTTTTTGGCTGAGATTTTGCTGTACTTGAGCCCAGCAAGAAAAGCAATCATCTGTATTGTTTTTCCCAGACCCATCTCATCACCAATGATGCCACCAGCCTGTTGACAGTGAAGCTCCCACAACCACTGAACACCAGTCTGCTGGTACCTTGATCAAAGCATGTGGAGAACACAATGAATGGCTTGTATCAACACAGAATGAACAATCGATGTGGACATAAAAAATACATTTATGTAATGTTATGGCAAAATCACCACTCAGCCTCGAAATGTAACAAAAAAGTAACAAGTACCAATTGGCTAAGCCACTGTCTGAATTGCAGACTGACAAACTGGCTGTCTGTCTGACTGAGTGACTGACTATAACTCACTGACTGACAGACTGCTTAGCGGTGGACTAGTTGAAAGGTTGACTAAGTGACTGATCCTCTTTTTTTGACAAGAAACTGCATTCAAATGTATCTAAGAATTCTAAGAATCCCTTTATCCTGGTGTTCTTAACCATATTTTCAATAATAGTTGTTATTATACAAGGTAGCAAAGTTTCAATAAGCAAGCAGATCTTTTCTTGCAGTCCATTACAGGGCAGGCATATTACTTAAATCACATAAATCATTTTGCACTTGCTGTCACTTAAGCTTACTTGTACAACTTGTGCCAAATTTTGCCAGGAACTTTCAGTCCTTTGTCAAATTCCATATCAGGAAGCTCCTCAACATCAGTGTCATCAGTGAGAGAATTACTTCTCTTTTTTATAAGTTCTTTGATTCTCACCTCCCTGAATTGTTAAGAAAGAAGCAAATGTTAGTAAACTCACCCAAATGGAATTAAGGCAGCTAACATAAAATTGATGGAATGGACACTAGTTTACGAGAAGATAAACTGAATGACTGTAATTTCATGATAATAATAGTTTAATTAATGAAGTTAAATGCAGTCTAACTGAGTTAAAAACTAGGAGCGACTGCAGTAAATTTTGTCAGTGCTTTTGTTATATTTGCACATGCAGTGGATTCCTTGTGCGTTGGGTTGTAGAGCCTATTCATTAGAGTGGAGGGAAAAGGAGCATTTTGTGTGGAGCGTTTGGCGGTTTTTTCCCTCCCTTCCCCCCTCCACTCTCTGCCACTGTTTATCAGTGTGACGGGTGCCTGTCTTCTCGGGGGCATGAGGGCTAATGGCTGGATTGTCAGGTTTTGCCAGCCATTGGGTCAGTCTCCATTTTGGAGCTGGAAGCTCCAGGATGACTCAGGCACCCAAACTCCACTTAACAATGCAGTTGTCAATAATTATTATTGTTGTTTTAATATCAGAAACAGTGGAAGCCCTGGATGTACAAGTGAATTTTAATGAAATCTGCTGGGAGACTTTCAAGTTTGATGACAAAGAATTACATTTCCTGAAAAATGTTTGATGACAGAGAATTACATTTCCTGAAAAATGAACGTGTTAATATTGTTAAACTATGAACAGCACCTTATTCCAAATGCTAGACTACCTAAGTCCTTTAAAACACAATAACTGGCAAGCTTGATACATCGAAACATCTTGCTTTGGTACCAGAAATACCCTAAACGTTTTGTAGCTCTCAGGAAACTAATTCTTTGGTCATTGGTCCTGGGTTGTTTCCAAAACCTGTAATTTACCATTGATAGTGATTAACTTAGATTGGCGCTAATTAAGGGTTAAACAACTCTGTGTTGAATAATCTTTGATGGCAAAGACGGCAAGATTTACCTGATTCTTTGGCGGTAAGTTTTCTCACTTCCATCGTCAAGAGGTTTGGTATCAATTTTCTTCCTTGCTTTCTTAATTGTCTTCTTCTTCTTCTTTGGTGTGAGAGCATCATCTTCTCTGTATGCAACATTGAGCGATTGTTTCGACATTGCAGTTGACTTCTTGCCTCTACGTATCTTGGCCCTTGCTCCACTTTCCATTTCATCAAAATCATCTTCATACCAGCTGTACTTCATTTCACCCTCATTAGGAAGATATTCATCATCATCGTCATCAGCATCACTATTTACTCCACCTCCTAGCGATCTGACAAGCAATTTCTGATTGTCTTCTTTTTCTGCTATTAGATGATCATATCCACAAGATTCAGTAGCCATCATTTCTAATCCTAAACTTTGTGAGTCAAACTCTTTGGTTGTAGCTTCCAGATCTCTTATCCCTTGCACATTTTCCACAATGCCGCCAAAGGGTGTCATCTCTCCTGTTTTGACCAGCATATCTCTCACAGATTGTTCTTTTCCTTTTTCAGGTGGAAACTTGTGTAGGTTCTTATCATGACGAGCATCATCAGCTGTCTGAATTTCTTCTAAAATGAAAAATTGATCAAAAATAAGCACCATGAAGCCGATAGCTTATAATGGACATAATTATTGTAACAGTATGTTTACCAGTACTCAGTTTCAATCTATCACAATGCTATTTTCAGGGGATGAATCATGCTTTGAAAACAGTGAATGCAACTGAAATATTTTGGGGATGTTGATTGTAAAGTGCACAATGGCATTATACAGTAAGACAAGAAAGCAAACCTACAATTTAAAGTTACTGTTGATGTTACTGTTTGCCATTTAGTTTTCTCATAGAGGATAGGGGTTTTCCATTATGATAATATGCAACAATTATTATAACTTTTCGATAATGTTCAAGTCTTTTTGCTTTGATGAGTTTTATTGACAGTGAATGTATTGTCACATCCATTATCCTGAAAACCATGCAGTTACCACAAATGCAGTCAGACTTTTTAAAGAGCAAAATAATAATTTAACATCCCATCAGAAATTAAATGATCTAATGAAATCTTTAACATCATTGGTCAATAGAGAGAGGAAAATTATCCAAATTATTTATGGTTTCTTTAAGTCACTGCCTACATGATTGATTACAAGTTATTTAAACACTCACCTTGCAATTGTGAATCATGCACATCTTCCTCTCCTAGACCCAGTTTGTGATGCAATGACCTTTGAGTGGCTTGCAATTTCCTCAACTGTCGCAGCTGTACAAAAGAACAGCGTATGCAGATACAACTACTATTATTTTCAAACAAATTGGGATAACATTTTTCACATTTCATTCAGTGTCTGGCTGATACTATTATTTGTTTAAGTGGCCAATTAAAACACTTCTTCAAAAATGGTTGATGACATTGATTGACTCTGTCAACAAAATCAACATGATTTGTCCTAACATTGAAGCCTGTGAGACATTAGCTTAATCATAATCCCAAAATGATGTTGTTGCTGATGCTTGCACATTTAAAAGATTCAGTCTTCTGGCAGACAGTTTTCATTTTGATGAAGAAGTCATAGAGGAAATCCAATCCTTTAGATCAGATTATTATAGCAACTGCTGACTGCTTTTTATACAATGTGATATACACAATAATATTAAAATAATAATGCTAGCAGCCATTGTAACAACTTGAAAAGTCTAGCCTTTTAGCATTTTTAGGAAAGAGGCAATCATTATGCTGTGCATGTATTTTAATTAAACACATGCATGCAAGACACTGGACTTAAGAGACCCAGAAACTTACCTAATTCTACCATAATCAGAACAGGAAATCTTTGTTATAAAAAGCATGTTCTCTAAAACCGGCTCAATTTGAAGACTTAAGTGTGCCACCTACAATGTAGGTCTTTAAATTGAACAACTGAAGTACGTACTCTGTGCAATCTTGAACCCTCCTAAAACTTGCAATTCCCCTATCCTGGTAATTCAATAATTTATCAAATCTAGGGATAACTGAGATGACAATCAACTTCCTAAAAAATTGTTTCAATTTTGTGCACATGTAACTCGTACCTTAATATCTTTTTGTTTTTGCACCACCTGGCTTCTACGCCATACTTCATATCCTGTCCCATTTTTCCTCTTAAGATTTCCTAGTAACTTTTCGACTTCTTCCAGTTCTATTTCTACAGTCCTAAAAATTAATTCAGATGAAAAATTTCCATTACCATGATGATCCATGGATGGATCAAAGTCAATGGTCTTCCCTTCCATCCAACCGTAACTCCAGTGCTTGGTGGCCAGTTGAGCCACTTTCTTTAATTTCATGGTCACCCGGGACATAATTAAGTCACATGGATTCCACAAGTTGAATTTAAATGAACGCATGTCTCGAAGATTGGGTAGTACTTTTTAAAACTACAGCAAAGCATTTTTGGTGAGGCTGGAGTAACATGGCAACAGAAAAATTATGGATCAATTGTCTCAGAATTCTTAATGGTTAATTCCTCTTTGAATTTTCCATTTACATGCAAAAACTAAAAATTCACAGGATTCAGTGAAATTTAAGTTGGGGAAAAGAACTGAAAGGTAGCCAAATTAAACAACTTGTTATCTTATTTCAACTTTGCACTTTGTAATATATCAGGATGAATTTCTTTGGCATTGTAGTCATATATTGGGCAATTAAACCTCAATTTTTAGTCGCCCTGGTAAGTCTTAAAGTCGCCATAGATGCCCTGGCAACTGGCAAGCTTTAGCCCGGCTTTATAACCCTCCCTGAGAAAACCACAAGAAATTCCAATTTGATACCAGTTTCCTCTCCTTCATTTCTGCTCCCTTGTTTTCAAAAGAAAAAATGTTAAGCTCTTTTACTGTAAAGGCACCACAAAAAAATAAAAAGAGAACAAGGAAGGAAACTGCAACATAGCATTTCAAAATGTAAAAATCGCATGAAAAGACCAAAACATTAAATTTTGATCCTCTTTTCATAGTGGTTTCCCTAAGTAAATGCTTTAGCAAAGTGAAGGGTATTCAGCAGTTGCTAGTCCACTTACTTGATGTCTTCATCAACTGCTTTTAAATTCTTCTCCCATCCTTTGACAATCTCCTCTGTCTCTTTAACAGCGATCGCTTGGTCAACTTGTTTTAAAACACCTTCTTCAAACTCTTCCTGATTGAATACATTAACGCCCAAATTCCTTAAAACTGACACTTGTTTCTCAACAGGCACCGATGGAATCAAACCAGAATCAATTGATATTCCGAAACTTCTCGTTTTGTGCCCAACTGATTGCTCTTCTTTGTCATCTAAGTTTTTTGTTTCTTTTTCCTGAGAAGCTTTTATAGCTTCTTCCATTTTGGTTCATACAAGAGAGCGTCTATCCTAGTTTGGGAAATCAGGCGAGTTTCTGTTGCCTTGAGAGGATCTGATGGAAAAAATTACCACCTGTTCTTTTGCAGCGATTGTCCATTATTTCCAGGAACTAAAAACTAGTGGAAAACGATTTTTTTAGCTAGTGATAACCAAGAACAACACTGCGCCATAAACCATGAACGATGTGATGGCTACAAACTGATCTTTTCCAATTTTTATCCACTCAGCCAAAATTTACTTTCTTCGTGGGTACGTCGCGTTCCTATACATGACGCCCTTAATAACCCCATAGAGACCGCTGCCATCTGGTTTTGGTGTTTTAGGGGGAGTGCAGTGCGGCCGTTTTGTCGATTTTGAGGCTAGGGTCGAGATCGAGTGTCGAGGGACCCTTTTTACCAAAAACGTTCGAAAGAAGGAATACAACGGTTTCTTCATCCTGACATTTGGAATTCTTGTAGAAAATAAATGGTTTCAAGAATAATGAATAATGTTCCTTTTTCATCTGCAAAAGATGTTTCGATGAGTTATGTCGTTTCATCTTAAACCGTTCAATTAGCGTTTCCTTTTTTCAAACACTTCGCAATACTCATCGATCAGTAAAAAACAGTGTGCCTAGCCATTTTGGAATAAATACACTAATTTTTATCTTGTTTCCATGGTCCAGTGTCACCACCAAGAATGAAGATAATCTGGGTCCGGGTATTCATTAAATTTACAGTCGAACATCATGAGAAGAGCAATGTAAGGCTGTTTATTCCTGGTGACCCATTTAAATCGTGAGCTGACGCGAGCAGCTTACGAATTGCGTGTGTGGCTTACGCGCGCACCCTCAGCTGAAAACTCTTTCAAGCCTCCTTAATATAAAAATCAGTAAAATAAAATATCCAATTGCCTTATGTTGTACTGTACTTATTAGATATTACCAATAAATTCTATTCTGACAACAGAATTACTTTATTAAAATTTTATTAAATAACAATGGGTTAAGTGACAAGAACCGGAACGAAAAACATCACTAAAGAAAGTGCTATTGCTCTTGTTTATACAAAGACCATTACTTCATTGTCTCGCCAAAAATGCATCAAATACAAATAAACCAATGGTGTATTCTATCAGAGATCGTTTACTTATTTTAAAATGAAGTTAATATTAAGTTGCATCTCCAGACTGAAAACATTTGTATCCTGACAGTCAGCTCATCTATCCCAGTTGTAATTTGAAGAAGAGCATCGTTCAAAACTTGGAAACGGACGTGAAGCGCTATATGGAGACTATATGGGAGGTTAACATGGATTATATGCCGGTCGGCAGTGTGATCACGGATCAACTATATCATCCAGG
>JALIRR010008914.1:0-5000 GCA_023091755.1 Montipora sp. Colony 1 RG-2022
CCTTCCCAGGGCAGGGCTTTCCTAGACTTAGTCCCAAATCTCAGAAATCCCTTCCCAGGGCAGGGCTTTCCTAGACTTAGTCCCAAATCTCAGAAATCCCTTCCCAGGGCAGGGCTTTCCTAGACTTAGTCCCAAATCTCAGAAATCCCTTCCCAGGGCAGGGCTTTCCTAGACTTAGTCCCAAATCTCAGAAATCCCTTCCCAGGGCAGGGCTTTCCTAGACTTAGTCCCAAATCTCAGAAATCCCTTCCCAGGGCAGGGCTTTCCTAGACTTAGTCCCAAATCTCAGAAATCCCTTCCCAGGGCAGGGCTTTCCTAGACTTAGTCCCAAATCTCAGAAATCCCTTCCCAGGGCAGGGCTTTCCTAGACTTAGTCCCAAATCTCAGAAATCCCTTCCCAGGGCAGGGCTTTCCTAGACTTAGTCCCAAATCTCAGAAATCCCTTCCCAGGGCAGGGCTTTCCTAGACTTAGTCCCAAATCTCAGAAATCCCTTCCCAGGGCAGGGCTTTCCTAGACTTAGTCCCAAATCTCAGAAATCCCTTCCCAGGGCAGGGCTTTCCTAGACTTAGTCCCAAATCTCAGAAATCCCTTCCCAGGGCAGGGCTTTCCTAGACTTAGTCCCAAATCTCAGAAATCCCTTCCCAGGGCAGGGCTTTCCTAGACTTAGTCCCAAATCTCAGAAATCCCTTCCCAGGGCAGGGCTTTCCTAGACTTAGTCCCAAATCTCAGAAATCCCTTCCCAGGGCAGGGCTTTCCTAGACTTAGTCCCAAATCTCAGAAATCCCTTCCCAGGGCAGGGCTTTCCTAGACTTAGTCCCAAATCTCAGAAATCCCTTCCCAGGGCAGGGCTTTCCTAGACTTAGTCCCAAATCTCAGAAATCCCTTCCCAGGGCAGGGCTTTCCTAGACTTAGTCCCAAATCTCAGAAATCCCTTCCCAGGGCAGGGCTTTCCTAGACTTAGTCCCAAATCTCAGAAATCCCTTCCCAGGGCAGGGCTTTCCTAGACTTGGTGTTATTGCTGTTGCTTGATGTTGACTTACCTCTTCTTGAGCATTACCTTTGATTTGCACGAACCATCGTGTTGCACTGTGAAAGGTACGAAATGAGAAAATAGTTTAAGCCACAGGTGATGGAATGGTTCACATTGTTCACTTTACAGAAGTAAATGTACAACTTCACTGTCAGTATTAAATGATTTAAGATGTTTTTTTTTAAGGGTGGAAATCACTGTTGCATTCAGGAACCCAAGAGCAGAATGCTTTCCAAAACATCTATGTGACATCACTGTTACAAGGTAAATGTTTAAGGAACTCAATTTTCTGCTTGCAAAAGGTGCACATGGAAGGCTCGATCATTTGATTGAAAAATCTTCTGCTTCGTAAATATTATATTATTTAAAATAGTAAACTGAAATTGTCCATTTTAATTTCAATCTTAACTGAAAAAGGTAGACAAAAGATTTCATCCAGTCACCTGAAAGGGTGGGATATTTTTCCCTTTACTTCTTTTGGGCAGTTAGGGGAACTTAGTTTTATTTCTGAAAGCTTCATAGGTTTGTGGAGTAAACATGTTAGAGCTACCACCAAATTAGCTATCAATAAATAAACAAAGTCTCTAATGTATAAAGCAGTTTGTCATACACTTTGTGAAATAATCGATTTCCATTGTCAAGGTAATGCATCAACGATTCTTATTAACAGCCCTTATTCACGATAGTCTCCATGTTGGTTTTTAAATTGTCATGCAAATTAACCATGTGTTATGCTGGGGGGCAAACAATGGAATAAAAGCAAATTGCCGAAAATCGGCTCGTCGAAATATTTAATTAACATTGCTAAAAGTACATTTTAGATTTTAGAATAACCTTTTATAATAATTTTCTATCTTTTTATTGCGTCCGACATTTGACTGTCTACTTTGTTATCTGCTCATTTTTCAGTAAAAAAACATCGAAGTAACTTGTGTAATCATTCTATTTTACTACTTAGGTGATAAACATTCAATGAACCAGAAACAAATCACATGTGTGGCTAAGATGTTCGTTATAACCTCTCGAACTTGTGTTGTTTGTCCCCTCAGAAATGTGTAGCTAATTTGCATGATAAAGGCAAATCCAACATGGCGGCTATCGTGAATAAGGTCTATTTGACGCGATCTAAAAATGGAGACTGGCTTTTATTTACCACCTTAGGACATTTTATGAAACTTCCAGTATTAAGATTGCGAACTGTAACAATTTCCTTGTCATACTTGCTCATCACAAAGCGAGACTTTCTGGAAATGGTATAATTATTCGAAATGACATGATCAACTATCTCCTTTAGAAGAAACTGAGAATTCAGGGGTAGGGTTAACATTTAACATGGGGAGCAGACATCCAACAGTCTATATAGAACGCTTGAAGACCAAAGCGAAAATTTCAAGTGCCGAAATTGTACTTTAGAACAAGTTTTGGCAGTAAATCATGCAAATAATGATCCTTGTTAGTAGATATCTCTCCCATAGTTTAATGTCACGACTCCTTATACACTGTACTTTCAACAAAAGGGGTAAATTTGCTCGTGTAACTCGATTTCATAGCACGTCTTCAAAACTTATCAATACGGATACGACCAATGTACTTAGGCCGCACTTCCCCAGACTTCGACGCTATCATGCCAGGAAAGTAGACATGATCAGGCTATCAAACGTAGCAGTTAGCTCCTTAGTAGAATAACTGAAGTGATGTGATTCTGGCCAAGTCAACAAGTCATACTGTCCAATTCGGTACACAACAGATACGGTAAACAGAGACCGGCTGAACTAGTCAGCACTAGTTTTGGGACTGGGCCCTCTACTTAACATCAGTATATGAAAAAACATGGTGGGCTATCCATTTCCAGGTGTAATTACAAAGGCAGCGCTCTATCCTCAGTCATTGTTGGTCTGGCCAGAGTTGAACTCACAATCTCTTACAAAGTGGTCCATCTGAGTCAAATAGGTGAGGGTTATTTATTGCAGACTGCAGTGATGACAGATAGTGGTAGTGTAGTTTCTTGAATATTTATGTCATCTAAACAGCTTTCAAGGCAAGTAATTAGTTTACCTGAAATTCTGCTAGAGTAATGATCAGTTGGTACCTAAAGTATCTATGAAAATTGCCTTTTTGGTTATTGCTTAACTTAAAATGTTGCCTGACTACTAATCTGAGCTGTTTCATTTAATCTCATAATAGAAAGAATGCAATCAACGTCTTTTATTATGCTCCCTGAATATAGTTTTGAATCCAAAAAATTATCCTTTTGTTTGAACGTTAATTTTTCCATTGTATCCATTTTATGTTATAAAAGCAAAAACAGGTAGTCACAATCTCAAGGTTTAAGCTAACAGGGATTTTAAAACATGAAATTTCCAGCAATCGATTTTGAGATACGCTTTAATCTTCAGGTAAATGATGTCAACATTTTTCAATTATTTTTACATGTTTTGATTTCATACCACACTTCGTGAAGGCTATCAACGTTGTTGCTATGGTTTTAATGATAAATAATAACAATAATAATCATCATCATCATCACTTTATTTAAGTCTCAAGGTTATTTAGCAGAGCACGTTTGCTCTACTAATCGGGGAAACTGCAAATAAGCTGAAATCAGAACAAATCAAATGAAATCAAACGTTGTTGTTTGAGGAGAGAAGAAAACCGTAGTACGTGGGGAAAAACCTCTTGGAGCAGAATAGAGAACCAACTAACTCCACCCACATGTGGCGTCATATCCGGGAATCGATGCCGGGCAACATTGGTGGAAGGCAAGTGCTCTCACCACTGCGCCAGTCCTGCACCCCCCCCCCCCCCCCCTCCCTTTTTTGGCTTCTCAACTACCATATCTCCAAACTCATGAAAACGGTTATTTACCGCTTCTTTTTAATTTGCATGGTTCTTAAAAGTGTTTTTTTTTTCCGGAATTGTTTTGTCCCCAGGTTCCAGATGCTCCCCCTCAGAACATGGCTCCTGTTTTTTACGACCCTTCCTCGTTCAACCAAAGCAAGGCCCAGTGTACGCCTCGAAAGTCGCGTTACCCCGGTCCTATTAGAAAGTAAACAATTATTTAAAAAAAATTCCCGAGGAATGAATACTTAAATAGTTGCCTCTAAATTGCATTTCATGAAATTTTGTTGAGATCTGCTGTGAGCCTTAAAATTATGCTGTTTATATCTTTGAAGGGAGAATCACACAGAATCCTCTTTTAGGGAATTTTGTTGATTTTCAAGTAGTTTTTGACAGATCTCAACAAACTTCACTCTGCTCTTTTCTTTCTGTCATTTTTGTTATTCTCTAAGAGGACATGGTTGTGAAATTCAAACTATATGCCTTTCAGCATTTTAAAAGAACCTATTTTCTATGTGGAACTCGTTTTGTAGAGGCAACTTTTAAGTATTTTTTCCTCATTAATAGAATACCTTATGAATTAAGCTGAATTTTATACATTCATACATTCATACATACTTAATTCACGACTCCCCATAGAGGCTTTTCAGGGCCAACGAAACACAATCACGGCAGAAGAGAACATTTAACAACAACTGTTAAGAATCCCAACCGGCGGGAGGCAAACCAGTTGGCTATTTACAAGTGCAGCTGGGAAGTTGAACCAGGGACTACTAGGAACAAATTCAACGAGTGGTCAGAGCGGGTTTTGAACCCGGGATCCACGGTTCTCAAGGCAAGCGCCAAAACGACTGGGCCACATCTCCTCCTTTTATGTGGGGGAGTGTTTAAATGAAACTCTCGTTTAAATACTAACCCCACATAAAATTCAGCTTAATTCAGTTAATGGAAAAAATGATAAGAGATAGTGAACGAGTGTATGCTGTGCAATAATAAACTTAGCCCTCTTGATATCACCTGAAATTGTCGTTATTCTTATAAGTAGAGATCAGCCATTGAATCTTGCTTTCTTTCAAGAAAATTCTACAGCCTGCAATAGTATCTTGTATTTTGAGCTGAACTATTACGAAT
>JALIRR010008915.1:0-5000 GCA_023091755.1 Montipora sp. Colony 1 RG-2022
TAATACAACAAGTGGTCTCTGCGACTGAGTAAATATTATTGCAAAGAAAACAACCTGGTTCACCTTGATTTTGTTAACACAACCAAAAAAACTTTATTAATTATTGATCCTAACATGATGGCATGAAGGAGTAAAAGCTAACAATGATTCCAACTTCAAAAACCAAACTAGAAAGCTTAAGGAAGCACCGTAAAACTTTCCTATTTTCCTATTTGAAAAAAGGTTTCACTTCTAGTCTTCCAAGTAATACTGTTGATTTAAAATGAAACATAAACAACCTTTAAACTTATTAACATAGTTTTCAACTAACTGCACTAGCAATAACGCCAAGAATTTGAAAAAAGAACCTAGTGCCACTTAAAAAAAGTTCCTTGTCTATTCGAAATGTTTTTAAGTAAACTAGTTCTGGTGTTTCAGTGTAGACAAACATTAACGACAACAATAAAGATAACTCTCTGACAGAAAAAGGACAACTAAATGCCCCATATCCGTAATTGCTATTCTTCCACTTGTTTTTCAAACTCAGTAGTACGTTTGCACTAAAAAAAGCCAGGAATCTCCATGAAACTTCATTACATTCAGAAGTTCCCTACCGAAAGGGTGATTTACACAGTACGATTTTGCCGGTTGCATGTAATGCCTAGCAGTACCCACATTGTGAGCTATTAAATCGCTAGATCACTGTGGGTCTCGCTACTATCGGTTGTGCTGTGTACTCCTGATACTGCTGACTTCTGCAGTATGGTTGTATGTATGGTACCATCAATTTCTGCCTTTTTCCAAACGGATTTCATCGCCTTGCTAATTTGGCTTGAGGCCAGACGTTCGCCATTCCAAGACAGAAATACATGATGATCATTGTCATTTGTGGCCCCTGAAACGTGGGGGCGAACTTCTGTGACAAAGATTTGTAACCACTGACTTAGTTTCTGGCTCAAAACAATGCGGGCTGGTCCATGAGTTGACATTGTCTTATGGTCTTTTACAAGGATCACACTGTCATCTCCCTCTGTTTTCATTTTTTTGAATTCGCCCATTTTCATGTTGGCTAAAGCTCCGGATCTGTTTGCATTGTCGATAGCAATTTCGACAATCAAAAAGTCTCTAAGCAAGGTGTACTGACTCTGTGATATGTCCATGTTTTGAGCACCAGTCAATTTTCCTAATAGGCAGATTGCATCTCTCGCGGCCTTACTTCGTTCAAACTCTTTTATCTGCTCTGGCGAGATAAGCACATTCTAATCTTCCTCCATTTTCTCCCAGTGTCTTTTTGCACTACTACGACAAAATGAAGTAGACCATCTGGCTACCTTTTCCTTCAGCACCATGACCTTCTCCTTTGTTGTGCTCTCGCCCAAGTCAGTGGTCAGGAAAAATGAATAAAAGTGGCACGGGCTCATCAGGTAAGATTGTGTTGTTTTGGGATGGTATTGCTTTTTAGCGTACCCTTCTAGGAACTTCTCATTTATTACTTGATCGTCATATAATGAGGACACCTCCATTTTTTCATCGATGATGCTTCAAAGCTTTAACAATTGCTTGTAATGCTGCTCAGTTGTCTTCACATCCAGCTGCCCTCCATCTGCTGACTGAAGCCACGCCTTAAAGTTCTTCAACACTTCATGCGCATGAACATTTCCACTTATAGTTTCCAATGTGTCTTCATTCTCATTGCTTTCTTCCTCACTCATGTTGTCGGAAAGGACTATACAAGGTACTATTTGGCTGCAATGTTCAGACACTGAAGGTTGATCTGATTCATCTTGAAATGTGTTACGATATTGGAGTCTTCTCTCATGAATAGGTACACGATGGGAGTCCTGAACACGCTTTCCAACTGCCTTGGAAAGGGCCTTTTTCACTTCATCAGGAGACAATTTATGCACCTTATGGAGATGTGGAGGTAGCCGTTTCACTAACGCTGTACATTCTTGTAAGGGGCAGTAACGATGGTAATGATAGTCCCTTGATTCTTTGCTTTTACTAGCCTTTTCTTCTGATTGTTTTTTCTTCTTAAGCGCTTTCTTTGGATGTGAGAAAGAATACGTCTTTCTCATGCCATAACAAACTAGTGCAGTTCTTGCATGTATTCGTGGCCATCCGTGAACGTCTTGCAGGTGCCGAGTTAAGTGAACAACTTTAGACTTACAGTAAATTAATGGGCAGCACCGGTGTTTACGGGTTCTGCCACTTCCACTTTTCTTGCCCCTGTTGGTGTCTTCACGGCTGGAATCCTACAGAAAAATTACTTGGAAACTGTCATATGCTGTTTCTGCAGTATAAATTGCATTAAATTAAAATCTAGCTGAAATAAACTTTTATGATGATGATGATGATGATAACATAAGTGCAATATAATAGTCTAATACTAGAATAAAAACAGTAGCACAGCAGCAACATCTGTGTAGGTTTACAAGGGGTTGGGTGCCCAGATTCATGTGTTTGAGGGCTATTGGGCGCATTTTAAGCCACTTTTCAATGTATGTCTTTGCTACTACAATGTAAATGAAGGGTGGACGGATGGATATCAAACAGCCTTAAAATATGAGACAAGGCTCTTCCCTGAAAGACAATTTTTTCTCTTTCCTCAGCAACCGAGTCTCCATCGTCTTCCATAACCTCATTGCTTTTCTTTCCATCGCAATCACTCTCCTCAACTTCTTCCTTTGTTTCATCACTCTCATTCACAGAAACTTCAATCTCATCACTTCCAGTCTCCTCTTCATCATCTGAGTCAGGCTGGTAAGACTAACCCATCCTAAACAGTAAAATAAAAAAATAAGATGAACAAGTACTGGTCTTTTCATAAAACTCTAATTTGCTGGGACTTGTAGGATTTGTTATGATAAAAACTGAGTATGGACCAATTCGGGATAATTGGATACACACCATTTCTATGCATTTACAAAATTGATATCCTTTAAACTGCTTCAATAAACAATATCATGGATATAACAACAGTTATTTATCTTAAAATAATAAAACAGGAATGCCCCAAGGAACTGCGCTCAATCAATTCAATTAGATTAGTGTTCCCGCCCGAAAATGGCACTTTCCAAGATAATGCGTCGAAGCTATTTAATTATCTACTAGAAACTATTAGAAACTGTAAAGATTACAGAACCTTTTTAAGACTCTCGAGGAATTTTTTAAGAAACAGAGTACAAAGCGATTAGTTAGTTTTACTGTAATTGGATTCCGTTAATCCTGTTTCTACTGTATAATTTGTAAATAACTTAATTTGATTTAAGAAAGAAGTATAATCGTTCTCTGGTAAAAAGTTTTGAAAAAACTATGAGCTTTTGACAGACTGAACTGCTGCCTTCAACGGATAAAAATGTGTGAAGCCTAAAAGTGAAAGAAATTTAAATATAACGAAAAATTCGCATAAATTAAAGGATAAAAGCATGTAGTAGGAAGAATGTAAAAAATGCTAAGATAAATTAGTGTTTCTTCAAGAGAATGTGATATTGTCTTGGGAGCGGGCACGAATTATTGTCTGCCCCAACAGTTTTTGCCGTGTGCCATGACTCCAATGTCTTTCTACTCTGGTTGTTCGCTTTGTCAATGATTTTAGAATTGTTAAAGTCAATATCATGATTAAAAGTCCACGCGTGTTTCGCGACATTTGAGCCTTTAGTACAATGCTTTAAGTTCCTCATATGTTCCTTTCTCCTAGTAGTAAAAGATCTTTTAGTTTCGCCAATGTAGCTCCACGGGCAAGATGCGCATGGAATTTTATAGATGACGTTGCACTGGTCGTCTTCGGCAGGTCGAAACTTAGGGATAGGGAAGTGCTGCTGTAAAGTTTTAACTGGTCTGCTAGTGACTTGGATGTCACTAATTTGGATGTCACTAATTTGTCACTAATTTGGTTTATTTTGTAATTGTAATTAATGTAATTTCACAGGGAAGAGCCACCCAGTGGATCTGTTAATAAATCATCAGTATTCTTCATATTATTACTATTATTCTCATGTCATATCTGAATAAATGCTTCAAACAACAAACTAGAAATTAAAAGTACCTTGAGTACTATGTGATGTGAGATTAAAGTGCCACTATGAGAAAAATCGCATTTTTTCTATCAAAGCCGTTTTAAAGCATAAATAAGTAGCCTGTATGAGAAGAAAAATGCTCTTTCCTTTTTTCAAATATCTCTTTTTGTTCCAGAGATATTCAAGTTTTTTAAATATGCTAATTAGCCAAGCCATGACGTCATACACTCAAGCAAATTTTGATCAGATTGATAAAAAAGGATATCTCAGCCAATTTGCATCAGAAATGTTTGATTCTTTGCAGTAGGATTCTACTAAATGTGCTCCACAATTTGAGCTTAACAGTTTCGTTGACATGGCGACATACTGGGTTCCAGACCTCTCCTATATTAAAGGCATTTTTGGCCACCTTTGGCATTCTATTTTCATATTTGCAAATGGTGCCTCATATACATGATCCAACAAGCATATAAATATGTTAGCTTGAGTTTGTGGCCTTGTTTGACGTTTTTAGAGCTGAAAATCACTTACATATTGAATCAAGTGGGTGGGGACTGGAAAAGAGTGAGTTGCCGTGGGAACAAAATGTTTTATAGCCGTAGACGTGTTCTCTGTATAAATATTAGCCTGCCAAGTTTCAATGGTCTGCACTGCAAATTGGCGAAGATAGCTCTATTCATATACTTGATGTAGTATTGGGTTGAGTGTATGACATCATCAGTCATCTCATTTGCATATTTTACACATTTTTCAAACTTAAATAGCTCTGGAACTAATGCAGGTATTTGCAAACGGTAAACGGCATTTTTATTCTTTCATAGAATTCTTTGTAATAATGTAAACAGATAATTTATAAAGATATTCAGTAGGTAAATGATTGTGATTATTTATCAAAAGATACATGATTTTCAAGTACCAACATCATCTGTTGAAATTTTTGAATTGAAATTTTTTTTGTTTGAAGTATATTGTTGTGATGATTATCCAAAATAATTTTTAACA
>JALIRR010008916.1:0-17229 GCA_023091755.1 Montipora sp. Colony 1 RG-2022
CCCGCTGGCAGTCTTTTGCGGCCCGCTGAGCGAGTGTTGTTTTGAAGAGGCCGGTTTTCTATTTGGCCGCGTATATTGATAATAATTGTAGTTTATAGTGCCACCAATTAGTGCTCCAGCTACGGCTAGACACTTAAATAAAGTTCCTCTCCTTTCCTTTCCTTTTTTTACTGATCTGTAATCATAGTTAGAAATACTCAGACTCACCTCCGAGTAGACGAAGAAACAAAAGCGACCGAGATTTGAAATTTGCGACCACATTTCAAAACAAAAAAATGGTTTTATGGTTCGCTTATTATTCAGCTTGTGTGGTATATACTAACTAAGGCCCCTTTCACACGTATCCGTATATTTTTTAATCCACAGCTTTTTCTTTGCGTGTTCGCCTTCCCTCCACACGTATCCGGCGAATCCGGAATGTGAATCAGCAACTTTTTTAATCCGCTGTCCAGATTGGAAGGGTTTGAATTCACAAAGAATTTGGAATCGTCTGGACGGTCGAATCCGGATTCTTTCAAGTCCGATGGCGTTACAACTCAGATCCAAGCTTTACCAGGCATGTTAATATTCAACATGGCCGCTTGACGAAATGCTATCGCTTCTCCACGAATGATGGCGCATTCTCTGTTTGCTATAGTCACAGAGGAGTACTGAATACTAGAACGAGTCCGGATATATGTGGACGGGCAAATTCGATTTGAATTCGGATACGTGTGCACGTGAAAATTTTTGAATCCGCAAAGAAAAAGTTGGAATTGTTTAACTTATTCTCAAAAAGAACACGGATCTTAGTCTAATTAAAAATTGGCGACCATTGACATTACTTAACTAGGACTATAAGGTTGCAACAAAAGCCATAACAAGCAGATTAAAAACTGTTCTTCCGAAACGTATCTCTGATGATCAAGAATAGATTGATTTATTGGCAAAAATATCCGATTAATTGATAGTGTTATTAGATACAAGGGAGCGAAGAATATTCCCGGACTTCCTTTTTTTCTTGATTTCGAGAAAGCATTCGATAAGTTACAAGGCAATAAAACCCTTGTTTTCTGGTGATTTTACTAAACGGTGAATGACAGGAAAATGCCTCATTCATAGTTCGTTTTCCTGTTTCTGAAAACGCGCGAAAAACTTGGTGTTCACTATTGGTTAACAGAGGTAAAATAAGTTTTTCTTACCTAATTTTCCTGCACAAGGAAAACAGGTTTTAACAGTGTGTTTTCCAGCACATCTTACCCCAGTTATCCCGAGCGAGAAAACGAGGCGTTCATTGTATGTTTTAATGAAGTTGTAAACGTAATGAAAACATAGCATTCCACAATGGTTTTCCTTCAGGAGCATTACACTAGAAAACATGCATGCTATTTTGCTGAGTGTTTTCCCCAGTTTTCAGGAGCGTTGTAACATGCAATTAGAATGGAGTTTTATCCAAAAGACTTTAAAATATTTTGGCTATGGCCCACAACTTCTTACCCTGGATGTCAGAGGTTTTTTCTCTCTTAGAGCGACGGAATACGACTCGCTCTTTAGTCGCTCTTTTATAGCGAGAAACTAACCTCTGGAATCCAGTGTAACAACTTCTAAAATGGATTAGCATCTTTTACTGTAACATCGAAAGCTGTATCTTGAACAATAGTTAAGTGAGCAATTTCTTTAAACCGACTAGAGGAGTTAGGCAGGGCTGCTCTTTGTCGCCATACCTATTTCTTTTATCGATGGAAGTAATAACCGAAGCCTTTAGAAGAAATGAAAAAATTAGAGGAATTACTGTAAAGGAAAAAAAATATTAATTTGAGCAAATACGCAGATGACACCACGCTAATAATCTTGGACAGTCCGATATATAGAATGCTTTGAAGAATCTTTAAAACTATTAGATCTTTTCGGAGAGGTATCTGGTCTCCGACCCAACTGTGGCAAAACAGAAGCCCTTTGGATCGGCGCAAATGTAAACGGTGATCTTAAACTCTGTCCTGAAAATAATTTCAAATGGCCTAAAGGAAAAGTTAACGCTCTTGGTGTTTGGTTTGCGTCGGATCCAAAAATAAAAGTTTCTCATAATTCAGTGGAAAATGTGAATGCAATGTTAAGCTGTTGGAAATTTCGTAGACTTAGTCAGCTTGGGAAAATTACAGTAATTAAATGTCTTGCGGTATCACAATATACTTGCGCCACTTCAAACAGACCACAAGTCAATTGAAGAGATAAACGTGCTCCGTTTTTTTTTTTTTTTTTAATTTCTATGGGACAAAAAAGGAGATAAAATAAAAAGGAATGTTATGATAAACTATTTTTCTGAAGGAATACTTAAAATGATTGATATAGAGTGTTTTAATAAATCTCTTAAATCATCTTGAATTAAAACTGAAAACAGTAGCAACTGGAGAGCTTTGTTGACTAGGAACTTCAGTCACACAGAGGAAAGACGATATTCCTAGAAAATCTCACTAGGAGAAATGCGTGCTGTTTCATTAAGGTCTCAGACCCTTTCATAAACGAAATTCTTGAAATTTGGTGTAAAGCTTCCTCCACCGAGTACTTGACATCCGAAAACCAGTTTTTATTTTCACCTCTATGGTATAATTCACATATAGGAATTGAAAATAGACCAGTGTTTTGCAAATACTGGTCCCTTGAAGGTGTAACCGAACTTAAGCACATCCTAAATGATTCGTTTGAGTTTTTATCTCTGACTGCTTTTAAAGACAAATATAATCTTCAAGTTCCTCCCTTAAGTTATTACGGAATAATTTCTGCAATTAATTCTCTCCGTAGGCAAAGTGAAAGGACTAATGCTAGTTTTGAGAGCTTTCTTTTGAAGTTAAAAAAAAACTCATAACCATCTAGATTGGTTTATAAGAAGTTAGTATCAATAAAAAATATAATTTCTGACGGTTGAGCGTGCGAATAAGACAGAAATTGATATTTCTACGGCACGAGAACAGAAGGGTCTGGGTACGATTGGTGTAAGGCATGATGGGTAGAAGGTTGTCTATAATGTGTCAGTTCATCACGTGGTGAGGCATTCTAGGCCTGCATCAGTCCGATTAACTTCTTTTCTTTTATAAATCATTATTATTTTGTAACTAGAGGTCCTCTAAACCCCGGAGGGATCGTGGCATTGCATTGGTTCGGGGAATACGTTTCCAGTTTTTTCCCCCACGGGGGTTTTTTGGTTTTTCGTATCCGGCGGTGTCACAGGGAATCGTTTCCCCGTAGTCAATTAGTTGTTGTTATTGTTCCACATGTAGGTGGTTCACGCTTGCTGCTGGTGCGAGGCCGAAAGATACCAAAATAAACCTAATGGATTGCATTTGTCTGTGTAGTGAAGTTGAAATGTGACCTACTAATCCTAAATCAATAAAAATGGAACAAAGAAATTAATCTTAAACCCGGTCACAAAGTAAACTGGAAAGCAGCCTACGTTTTGGCCTTTAATATATTTATAAACTAGAGAAGGACGATACAACAACACGAAAGAAATGGGAACCGCTATTGCTTGAAAAAAATAAAATAAAATAAAATAACCATCACCTTGTACTCCAACTGTACAGGTAATTCCCATCTTGTTGAGTATAGTATAATTGGTCGCTCCTCTCAAAACCAATAGCTCCTCTTTTCTAAACATATTCTGCGAGCGCGGGTGTGTGTGTTTGTGTGTGTGCGTGTAGAGAGAGAGCAAAACGGAACGCAGGATTAGAATATTCATTTGTCTTTCTTTTCGTTGAAGCACTAGTTATTTATGTTCTCTTTTCGTTTGATGTCCTTAAGGGGAGTTGTCCCAGACGCTTTCTTTTGTAATTTAAGCAAAAAAGTAAACGAAATAAAAGAAAAGTATTTAAAAAAAAAGGAAAGGTTGAGGCTTCAAAAATATTCGTTGAACCACTATTCACCTCTACTTCGGTAAATAATTGATATCTATTGTGTGATTAACATTAATTGCATGACTTGCATACATACCATTTGCGACTCAATTTCTATCTAATCTATATGTAATAGAAATGCCACTTTGTCGGTACCAGCAGGTTGCAGGTGCCAGCATACGTATAAACGGTGATCGAGCCTCCCAAACTGAGAAACAATTACTCCGTGGACTTAAGAAGAATTGACACAGTTTGAAAGATATATCATAACATCTTTTTCAGTGTGCAACTGTATTTTTCTGACCAGATTTTAAGGAAATGTCATAGTTTGCAATGAGGTTCATTAATGAGGTTCTGAGAGCCACAAGTGCCATCGTAGGAGTTTTCATAAAACTAAAACTGTTTGATAATTGCATAAACACACAAGTGTTTTTATTAGGCTAGAGATGCGTCGACGCCCGCCGTGCTCGCAAAAAACAGCAAGCTTGCGCAAGAATGTCTTCATCCATTGATGGTTGCTCATCGGAAGGACAAGTCCCCAGAAGATTTTCTTGTTTGGACTAAAATGGTGTCAGCTCCATACCTTCAGTTTCGGGCCTCCCGAACAAAGGAGCCGTTGGACTCTCTAAATTATTTATTTGTGTATTGCATTGATCAAAAGCAGCTATTTATTCAAAGTATGTTTTATGGCACAAGCACCGTTTCCTGACAGCTTTTGTTCACAAATTTAGCAGCTTTAAGAGACTGAAGAATTTTTGGTTAGTGTCCGTACGGAAAAACTTTGCTTGTGCGCGCACAAGGAATGAAGTTCAATATTTAACCTCTTTATTAAGCACTTGTAGCAATGAGCACCTGTCAAAACTCGCCTTCACACGCAATTCAAAGTATTAACATCATCGGATTCGAAAAGTCGCTTACAAAAGTTACCTTTATACGGTTTGTAGTCGTTGCAAAGTCATTTCAAGAAGTCAAGATAAGGTGCTGTATACGTTACCGTACGACCACATTAACAGCACGAGGAAAGGTTATTATATCTACAGTAGTTCACGGTTTAAAAAAAAATTTAAAAAACTTTAAGTGGACTGCAAATATATTTGCAAATTAAACGTTGCTGCAACTAAACATATTTCATTGCCACCAACAATAGTTATGAGTTTCTTGTAACAATCACCTTAATGTTCTATTAATCAACGGATTTTTTGGACGAGTGAAACTTTGTCAACAAGAAAACTACCACAGAAAAAATTTTTTCGATTCGTTTTTTTGTTTCTTGATAAATAGATGAAGTAACAAACAAAATTTGCTTTGTTGAAGCAAGATTTCTGCAGTGAACACTGCATAAAATATGTTTGCATGCCTACCGCAACAGGAACAGAAACGAAACACAACTCGCCAACGGCTTCTTATTCAAGAAAGAGATGGGTTAACATTTGTTTATCAACAAATGTTGCAGCTGTTGTACAACAAATGTTGAACAGTGTGTCATGCCATGTTGAATGTTGAAATATACCATTCAAAACGATGAACGTTGTTGAACGAAAACAGAGACCAGCTCTATTTCGTTCAACACGTCTGAGCAACATTTTTCAACATTTGTTGAGCAACAAATGGTGGAGGATGCTGAACCGTGTGTCATAGGCAAAGGAAAAAAGACTAATATATGTATTAAAGAACAACCTCAACAAAATATTTAAATCTCTTACCAAATCACTTCTTGCGTGTCCAGATAGGAATGCTTTTAAGACAACTTGTTCTCTGACGTTCTGTTCGGTTCACATTGCTCAGCAAAATGACCTGTTTATCTCCAACAACATCAACTTAAAGCCTCTGTTTACACGTTGTTAAATATTAATGAAGCATAATCATACAAAATGTGTGACTGTTTGCATGTTTCGATCACTGAGAATATCGATAAGATTAAGCCACAATGTTAATGTGTACAATTCAGGTGATGGTGCTTAATTGACTCATTCTGAGAAGACCGAAACTCCGCATTCTTACTTCCGTCTTCCTGTTTTAAACCGCTCGAGACCCAGAGAGTCTAAACAGAAGGCACTTTCCACATAATTAAGTCGTCAAATAATTTAAGCACGTACATGTCAGAAAATATAATGGACCTTTCCGCCTTCCAGTCTGGATGAAGCTTTTCTTTGTTTTTTTTTTTTTTCTTGCAAAAAAGCCGCTTATTTTCTTTGCTTGAAAATGAGGTTTTCGTTTACCTTAACATGGCAACAAATGGTTTTGGAGAAAAAGATAACTGCGAAATAAATAAACGTCCACCGGATTCATTAAACGAACTGTTTTGGTAACTGCTTGTCTTGGATTGGCATTTTTCCCTAATGAAATAATTTTACTGTCCCGCAAATTAAATTTTCTCAAAACTAAGTTGACTCGAACACAAGTGACATTGAGCTGTTGGTGAGATGTCCGAGGATTATCACCAAACACCATTTAACAGCTGCACAATACATAACCGATGTTCAATTTATCAACAGCCAGATAAACCACTCCAAGGATTCCTTAGCTTGATTCAGTTCTCATAATCGTCAAGGAAGTTTTCAAGACTCACAACATTTTGGTTCCATTCCAAATGCTGTTTATTTATTAATGAGTCATTTGTAAGAAGTGTCAGACACGTTTAACAGGACGAAAAGTGGCTTGTTTAACTTAAGCAAAATCGTGAGAGACCGCGACTTTATTGCGAACCTCTCAGTAACAGGTCAATCCCCTCATACTTAGCTTATACTGATACACGGCTGCCTGCAAAACAGACCTACTATCTTCCGGAAGCAAGAACTTCTAGTCTTAAGAGAGCTATGTACCGGGACCAAATCTTGTGGTGGCAACGTTGTGCTGTCCTATGGTTGGTGCAATCACATCTACATGAGGAGTGATATCAGAACACTGAATTTATCAACTAATTCGTTTTATTAAAAACTGGATTATTGGATAATGCATTTCTAGTGTTTTGATTGGCTTAGCCATCATGGTATATGAGCGATTACACCATGCTCTACAAATAGTAGTAACTGCACGCATCAGTTTTCTTGTATTTACAAAATAAAACATGGAAGATTTATCCATAATTTTTGAGCGTTTTTAATAAAACAATATTCCACTAGTGCTTGTTGGTATGAGATGATAATAGCAGAATTCACACTGAGTTCAGCACATGGCAAATGCCACCAAGTGCTGCAGCTGTCACAGCATACACTGTTTTCGTTTGCAGAATCACTTATTTCATCACTCTCCAAAATAACCTTGTCACACTTTGGGCACTCAAAAATGTCCCTGTATCCTAACAGGCAAGGTAATACAAACGATTTGTAAAAGAGAGTGATATTGTTCACAACTTTCAGACAAAATTCCAAGTCTAGTTCTACTCGTTCATACAATGGTTGGCCGCCCAGAGTCCAAACAATAAAGAAGCCATGATTGGCACCACAAACCCACATCTGAGCTTGCATTTGGGTGTAATATTTGTGCGAGCGTTTCAAGCGGGGCTTTCCATTAAAATCTTCAAGAAATTCCACACGGTCAAATGTCTTTTTTTCATGAATATTTTCATTTCTCACACTGTAGGGACATTTTGCTTCCAGTGTTGCCAGACCACAACAATGGCAAAAAAACAGGCCGTCCGGGGAACCCGCAAGGAAGGGGTAATCGGGTTTGATGAACAATCCACACTGTCTAAAGCCCTGTAGGCCACCATCATGTTGAGAGGCCACATCTGACATGAATGATTTTATGGCATCCTTTTCATGGGCATTCCCCCACTTTATCTGTGGCATATGTGAGACATCATCACCTTTATTCAACAGGCTTGACACCATTGAACTGTAAATGGGTTTTTTGTCATTTTCACTTTTTCTGTTGATGATTGTTTGAGCCTTGGTGTGAAATTTGTGAAAATTTGACGCAGTCACTCTCCCAACTCTTTGTTGATGCCAAGAGTCATTGTTACTCTGGCCACGAGTTTCAGTTTCCACCCTTTTCACTTGGTCACTCGTCATCTGACATTCTTTTAAAAAGAGTGGAGCGGTATGTTCCAATGGTTTTCCTTTCATTTCTTGGGATGACATGAAGCTAAGGGCTCTCTGAGGAAGAGGTTCGGGTAGGCCGTCATCTTTAGTGTGCTCGATAGAGTGAAGTAAACAAGCACATGGGACATTCTCAATTACTCCATTGATAAGAGCTGACACCCTTTCATTGGTCAGCTGCCTATCCTGGGGCTTTCGTGGGTCAAAGTTGTTCTTTAAAGTTAAATTGGCTGCCTGTTCTTTGGGACTGTCCTCCCGAGTCTTTTTGTCTTTACGAAAGACAAGGTTTTTTATTTGAGTTGGAGCTACATCCTTTCTAGTTCCTTTGTTCCATCCTTGTGGAACGCTTGTACATGCAGGAGATATGTAAGCTTTCTTGTGTGCAAAATTTACTTTATATAGCAAGGCTATAACATGATTGCAAACTTCACCAGTACCTGCTGTACATGTACACCAAGAGGTTAAGATTTTGCATTCACTTTTTGTGCCCTCTAAACAAACCCAGACCTTATGCGGGTCATCACGAATTTTTTGTGAAGGGGATACAGAGCCTTTCAAGAACACATGCTTGCTGTTAATTGGGCATTTAGCAAAGAACACTGTGTCTACAAAGCCACTCATCCAATAAGAATAGGCCTTCTGATCCTTGTATTTTCCAATATAGTCGACATCTACGGCTTTAGTCCTCAAAATATAACTGAACAATTTGCCATCATCGACCTCTGGCCATTCCTTTACGTCGTCAATCCAAGCGTCACTCGGTAACATGTTTGGATCACTCTTAATTTCATTTTTAGTCAGCCTCCTTGAATATTCGTCTTTTATCTGCTGATAAATTTGCTCCTGGGAAAACTTCACAGGCACATTGAGTTCGTAGGCTCCAAACGCTCTAGCGATCAGCTCAGACTTTCTGCCCGTTTGCTTGAGTCCCCGTAGCGAAAGAAAATCCTTTAACGAGGAAACAGTCCAACCGAGAAAGTCGTCGTATTCAAGAACTTCCTCTGCTTGTCGAGGCATCACAAATAATTTTGTGGCCGCTCTACCGGAGTGGTAGCGGCAGAAGTAGAAAAGGATTTCAAACTAACAGTTTCAGTACACGTGTTTTGATCCTAGATTAAGATAGTTCGATATTTCTTCGCAGGTAATTGCAACTCGATGAGTCAGCCATTTGCATCTTATTGTTTGGCCGCGCGCTCGCCCCAGTAGTTTTGCACCCCCGGCAAACTTGTAAAGGTCTATTATTGTCAAATAAGTTTAAGTTAGCCCTGTTAAAGAGGCGATCAACATGTAAATACATCCGCTCATTTCACAATTTAACCGTGCAACGAATGTGCCTCCATGGTAATTTTCACAAAGAGGAATATCACCAAACACCATTAGCTGCACAATAAATTAACCGTGTTCATTTTATTAACATTCAGATATAATTGCAGCCAGCTAAGGATTCCGTAGCTTGATTTAGTTCTCATAATCGTCAAGAAAGTTTTCGAGACTCAAAACGTTTTGGTTCCGTTCCAAATGCTGTTTGTTTATTAATGAGTCGTTTGTAAGAAGTGTCACGTTTAACAGGACGAAAAGCTTGTTTTCTATAATCAGGCGTGGGAGACCTCTCGAACCTGCAAGGAACAGGTCAATCCCTTCATACTTCTAATACACAGCTAGTTGCAAAACAGACCTACTGTCTTCCGAAAGCAAGAACTAATTATCGAGGGTGAAAGCGGAAGAATTGGATCTCGGTTATTCATTATTCCTTCCATCATTTTCCCGGAGTTATTCATTGTGGTCACGTACTGCATGACAATTGTTTCGTTAGCACCAAACGAATTTGTTGGTCGGTTGTAGTGTTTTGTACTTATCCTTATCTTCTATACTGATCCTTAAGGTTTTTTGCAATTCTTATAGCACAGTCCCTTGAGCGAAATACCTCGCCGCCTTCTCGTACAATTATTCATTATTGAAATCTTGTTCGATATTCATTTTTCCGTATTCATTATTCTTGAATGAAAACCTCAAAATGCCTTAATATTCTGAATGTTCAAACGCTAAATATTCTTTATTCATTTTTTTAAAAGCCGGCATTCATTATTCATTATTCCGCTTCCATCCCCGATAATTATGAAATTTTCAAGATAGGAAATGCCATTGACGAAAACATAAAAGATCCTTTGCTGACTTTCTTCAAAAAAAACTAAAAGCGACCTACTTGGAAAGCTATCTTTTTTTTTTTTTTTTTAAATTTTATTCTGTTTTGCATGGCTTAATGTGTGTCTATGTCTGCGTGCGTGTGCTATTGTAGACTCGATATCCGCCGCTCACTCAAGTTCGGGTATATGAGCGCTGTCTCATTCCCCGAAACAGTGGCTGGTAATCGAGCTTAGTGCTAATGTGACCATATTGTATGTAGCGATCTGTAAAATTAGAAAGCTCACATCACACCTGACTCTTGTTAACCCTTAGTTATTTCAGGTGTCAGCACCTCTCTCTTGTAAATTCTATATATTTATTTAATTTTACCTATAGACTAGAAGCTACGACCAGAGAAAATCAGATTTGCACAACCCACAGTACAGAAAAGGTTTCACAGCGGAATATTGTAGATCAATATCTCCTCTTAAGCTATTTAGGCCGCGTTCTTTTGGTACGATTCCGGAATAGGAATACACGGAATAGACGGTATTCGTGTTCCTTTGGGAGCTATTCCGTTTTCGGAATGAACGGAATGACCGGAATACCGTTTACTCGGAATAGGCAGAATATGCGTTCGTTTGGGAGAGTTTTGGCGGGAAATGATACGCTGTCGGCCGGATGCCTGCCAGCGGCATGAAAATTGAAAATTGAATGGAATAGCAATTCAAAGTTTGTACCGTAGATAAGGGTGTGCTGGCCACCTTTCTGTTTCTTTACTGGTGTTAGAGAAAAAGAGCTGTCAGTTTGTGCTATTTTAAAAAAGTGTCCTTGCCTGGTCAAAAGAAATGAGGTTGGCATCAATTGGTTTGTAGAAAAACCGCCAACCTGTTTTTCAATTAAGTCCGGCCCATAAAGAGCAAGGAAGAGCGTATGGGAACGCATTTCCACTACGCAAAGCACTCACAAGCACAAAAAATTATTCGTCATCTCCCCCCTGGTTTTTGGCAAATGAAGCAAACCGAAAAATCGAGGAAACCGCCAAAAAACTGGTACTTATGGCCATATTTCAACATTTCGTGTTCCAAACTTTAGGGAAACCTTTTTCAGACACCATATGCCAACGCAACCGGCGCATGTGCAGATACAATAGTTCCCAGATCACTTCGCCAAAAATAATCCGTTTTCATAATTTGCGTTCTTTTGTGAATTTATATTCCTTGCATTCTGTAATTCCTAATGAGACTCTACTAGTAACCAACAAAAGGGACGTTTCATTGTTTTTTCACAAAAGTTAACCGTGACGGGGAAAAGGAGAAAAGGATAACCGCCAGCCGTGAAAAGGCAAATTATTTAACCGTAAAAGCTGCCTTCCTCCCCCCACCTTCTCCATTGAGACCTTCCTTAGGAGTAGTAGAAGTAGTCTTCTGCTGAGTGTATGTATGTCGTTACACCCCAGTAACCAAGCTCTCGTCTGAGTTACCAACAAAGTTTCCTCAATCACAGGGTTTCTTTCGACGTGACTGTTCACCTTCGGAATCACTTGAATCGCCTGAAACACATGTCGCCAGATAATTCATTGGATTTTCACATCCGTCATCATCGACCATACACATAGATCCGTGGCCGTGCAGTGAAGCTGGGTTACTTGACTTACGAGAACAGGTTCCTGTAAATGACGATTTCTTGCAGCGGCAGGCTGTCAATTCAACGACGTTCTTCGGTGCATGTTCTTTCCTCATCGACCCGGGTACAAGGTTGTCTCCTTTCATCTTCCAACCGCGTCCATCATGTGTAGGGAGATTCTGCATTGCCATAAATTACCTTGTTCCACAGGTATGTTTGAAAGTTTGCTCTTTTGATGTGATGAGACATGCTTTCGGACGTGGGAGGAAGCTCGTCACTTTTCTTGTTCTTTTAGCAGAGGAGCATATACCGCACATCATCTGCTTTGGTCAACCGTCCCCCACGATTGTACAGGGAGCAGATGAAAGCATCGCTTGAGATCAAAGACTCATGACTTACAATGGGATCTGCGCCGAATTGGGAGAGTTGCTGTTGGAACTGGTTCAGTTATCTTTGGACAGAATCTTTATGGTAGTCGTCTTTCCAATTCCCTGCAAAGTACTGATCGAATCACAGAGCATAGAATGCAGGAAGGGCTTTGCAGAGGGGCTAACCAAGGAAAGAGTGTAACCGGTGGAAACGGATGAACCTCAGTCAATTTGGTACTCCATTTGGAAACCATACTGACTCGTGGAACTGTAGATCTTCAAAATGAGTAATTGTAAGCACAGCAACATCCGTGTCTGGTGACTGTATCACATTTCTGGGGTGTGTCTATGACGCATTTTTGGCCTGAAGCAAAATCCTGGTGTGAGCTTCTTCTTGATCAGAGCGCAGCTGTGCATTGTGAGATTGTACCGGGTACAATCTCACAATGTCCCTGTGTGCAAGACACTGTTTTCATGGCATCTTTGAAGCCTCCAGCTAGGAAAACCTATGATTTAGGCTTTGGGTGAGGCGTTTACACAGTGCGCTACACAACAAATTTTCAAAGTTCGCTTTAATGCTATGGTTTGAGATGTACTTTCCCCACTGTTTCGGAATTGGCGTGGAATCACTGTACGATTTAATTTCCAATGAACTTGTCTTTCCTTTCTTGTGTCGCTCCCCTTCCTTGATTGACTGCTTCCGATATTGGTCGAAAACATAGCATCTTCTCTTCCACTGATGCCAACTATGCCTCACTTTGACTTTAGATCGAGGTTAAGTGATTGTTCTGGAGCTATATCCGTCTAGACTTTAGCAAACGGCTGCTGTGAACGACTAATTCTGTGACTACCAGCAGAAACATTAGGGTGCCTCTCTTTAAGCTTCTGCATATCTGCAAGGTAAATTGGCAGCCAGCTTCCGTAATTTGTTTTTTCCACGGCAAAAAAGTGAGGAATCATTGCGGTTGTAGTTGCCAAGTGGAGACTCCAGTTAAGTGCCAGAGCGCTCTGCAGGAGTATCATTACCATGGTAATGTACTCTTCCCAGAAGCTGAATAATTTCGACCTCGCTTTTCCTTCACTCTTGAAGACGGTGAGCATAGAAGTTATAGCATCCATGTCATTAACCACTGCTTCGCAGCTCTGTCGGATTGATTCTTTGTCTTTGAGGCCGCATTGACATTCCTGAATTCTGCTTGTTATGATTGGTTACTTCCGCTGTTTGGTTTTCCAGACACCGAAGAAATGCTTGTGAGCTCGAATGCCATGTTTTTTCGACTTCCTAAGCATAGGAACTGATGTGGTACCAGCAGCATATACACCGCATTATATCACAAGGTCCTCCAACCCAGAATTGCATACGTCTTTCCAAGAAGGAACAAGTAATTCAGAGCTATGTGGAAACCTCCCATGCGTATCACAGCGCTTTTAAATTCTTCTGGAAATTTCAACTGAATCTGCTTTAATTTGCCTTCATGTAAATGGCTAAGTCGAATGTAATGACAGAGTCGTCTTACTGTAATCTCCTTGCCACCTCTTCGGAAACCTTCATCTGAGTGAAGATTGTGCTGAATTCGCTAGCAGATCCGTGTATCATCGCGCAATAACCAATCACTTTGCTGACTAGTATCTCGGAGAAATAACGAGAACGAAACCCATTCCATCCTTGAATGCTCTAATTAGGTAATGGCATACCATTGCATGCTTTCTTGAAAATTCGGGGTGTAATGGAGGCGAAGCAACATCCAAGCAAGATCTTGGGTGAAAGAAGATAGAAACTGGTTATTAAATTGGAACCATTCTGTTTTGATTTGACCCAGAAAACTTGTACGAGGTGTTCGTCTACCGCGTAAGCTAACTTGGTCTGAATAAAAGCAGTGATGAAATTAATTTAAAGAAAAACACGACACTCCTGAGTTTTACAACTATGTTTCGGCAGTTACCTCTGCCATCTTGTGTGAAATGAACAATAAATTCCGGTGAAATATAAATACTAGAGAAATTACAATAATAATGGCAATAATGAAGACTATGACAACAGTAATTCAAAATTAAACCGATTAAATTAACATGTTTGACCTGTGCGTTAAGTGTTGGTTTGTCCCAAAATATGTCAACGCCTCTTTGGTTTTAAGAGCAAATCGCAAAGATGCCTGATCGATGATGGTAAAATTGTCACGGGAGCAAGCAAAGCGACATGCTAACGATCTCCCCAGATGCTAAATTCTTCTATGGCCAGAGTGTATTTTGCTGAACCCAGTGACCTTCTTCTCTGGGAATGATATGCGTGCATCTGACGGAGGGGAATTGGACCATATTGCTAGCGCTGATAGGCAACGTGTGTTTTGACATGCGTGGTAGTTTTCCCGTCGATAGTTTCTTCATGGATATCGTTGTTATCGGCCGCCATTTGAACAAAAACACCAGGATGTATGTTTGATGATATGGTAACACCTGTTTCATCTTCATGACTTTGCAAGTATCTAATTTGCGAGAGATGTATCGACTGACTTAACCTCTTCAAAGGAATAGCAATGGCCCATACTGTTGAGGATGGTGATCAGCTACTTTGTGCCAGTTAGATGCCTCCGTGAAATTCCCAGACTGACATGACTCGGGAGCTTAGCTCTAGCGTGAGATACACAATGGACAAGGTCTTGGCCAGTCATAATGATCTTTCTCTCATCAGCGATATTCGAACACAGTTCGCACGTTTCTCTAGAGCCCTGAAACAAACATTTTGAAGTCGGAAAATCAAGAAAAAATTACAACTTTAACTTAATTAACCATCACTCACCAAATCAGGAATACAGTACATGAAAAATGTAGATATATTTAACAAAAACACGAATTTGTACAATTTTAAGGGAGCTAAGAAGGGCACATCCTTATTTTTTCGGTACGAGAAAAAGTTTTGTCTCGCAAATATTTAATCTTACAGAGTAGATTTGTGGGATGTTTCGTAAATGAGCAGTCAATAGAGCAATTTCCCAGGACGTCTCATCGTTTAACTCAGTGGCCTACTCTGAATCGCTGAAAAACCAATAAGTATTTAGGACGGAATTAGAGGCGTAATTTATACTTCTTTTGGTGCTTTCTGTTCTAATCTACTGTACGGACTGCTCGAAATCGAAAAGGAGCCCGATTATGTACACTTACAGCGCCAACAGAGAATGAATTAAAATTATATAGGGATTTAATGCATACCTGATAAAGGGTTGTTTCTTTATTGGAACGTCACGTAAGGAACAAAGCTATCAATTTGCACCAGCAGACCTCTCCGTGACGGTTGTTCTAAATTCAGACTCACGCTGACCACTTCCATTTAGTCCCAGCCCTCTCAAAAAACCTTAAAAGTCTAAAATAATTTTGGCAGCTATTTCTTATCTTTCAAAACGTGAACCTTGAAGAAAAAAGCAATAAACCATGTCACGTTAGAACCTTGCGTGACTTAGCACGCATGCTCACTTGAACTTTGTACCGGCTGGGTACGACATTCGGAATTTACCTTGACAGACCATTTTCGATATATGAAGTTCAGTCAAAAGGCATCATCTCGAGGCTCTGGGGAATAAACTCATGCAAATCCTTCTATTTATTCCCCAGAGCCTCGAGATGACAACTTTTATACTCTTTTTCTTTGGCCATCTCAGTTATATCAGAAACAACGCTCAAACAGCGGTGACATACATCAGATATAAACCCATCATTTGAAATTATCTTTTCCTTGACCTTTCGTATGCTTCTGTATACGGTTAATACAAAATTGGAGTGTAAATATATCGGGTCACTAACTTACTAACTATTAACTATTAAGTAACAATAGAGGTGACAAAAAATACACTTATACACTTATACACGCTTTTCGCTGCTGACATATTCAATTAAATCGTTGATCAACAGTGTCTCCTTTATGTTACAGTGAATGTCGGATCGCGCTTCGCTAAAAGGTGATCCCATTTTAAACTGTGACCAGTTGATTTTACATGGTCCACAAGAGCCGACGCATGATGACCATTAATTAATGCTTTAAAATGCTCAATTTTTCTGTCATACAATCTTCTTTTAGTTTTGCCGATATAAAAATCATTGCAGTCCCAACAGACAGCTCCATATACAATCTTAACCATTTGGCCACGGCTAAGTCTATCTTTGTAATATAAGGAAAGAAAGATTTAATGCGACGATTGCTTTGAAAATCACTCTAAGGTCAATGCACCCGTCGAATTTATTTATACACGACATAATTTGTTTACTAACGTTTTTGCTTTGTATCCCTAAATAAGTTAATAAGTTTTTCGGGACTGTGATTGTTGCTGATGGTTTCGGTCAAAGGTCTGTTTAGTTGCTTTTTTGAATGATGTCTTACAAAAACAACTAAACAAACCCTTGACCGACCTTGACCCCAACCATAACAGTTCCCAAAAAGAAAATTTTAAGCATCCCTTCTGCTTTATTATTTTTTAAATTATTAAAACCTTAGATTTTAATTTTTTTGTTTAACTGCAGCAGTCTCTTTTTCACGTTTCTCGCACAAATGGGGAACATTTTTGTTTATTGGATTGATATCTTGTTGTTTTCGATTGAAAGTATCATTTCTAATCGTCTATATGTCATATCCATGGCCTCACGATGACATTAACTATGTAACCTGATTCATTGGCCGGGATGGGTGTTATTACAAATGATAGATAGATAGATAGATAGATAGATAGATAGATAGATAGATAGATAGATAGATAGATAGATAGATAGATAGATGGATGGATGGATGGATGGATGGATGGATGGATGGATGGATGGGTAGATTCATGGTCCTTTTTGTAACGTGTTCTGTTCCTTTTTGTAACTTTTGTTCCTTTTTGTAACTTTCACTTGGTTACAAAAAGGAACATTTGTTCCTTTTCGTAACTTGTTCCTTTTCGTAACCTTCACTTGGTTACAAAAAGGAACAAGTGTTCCTTTTCGTAACCAAAGTGTTCCTTTTTGCAACTTAGGTGTTCCTTTTTGTAACTTTGTTAAGTTACAAAAAGTAACACTCGTTACTAACTTGAAATTACACTATTTTTAACCAATATCCAAGCAATACACTTAAGCTACGACTGTTTAAACACATGTAACGTGATGTTAGATGTTAGTTTCGAAACGCTGCTTACCTCTTCAATTTCCTACAAAATTCCTTTTGATTTATAGTTGGTTACTATT
>JALIRR010008917.1:2500-12500 GCA_023091755.1 Montipora sp. Colony 1 RG-2022
TAAATTCCCGCTCAATCTCCGCTTCGTTTAATTCAAAACTATTCTTAACAACAAGGTACTTAGGTTCTGTTTTCATGGCACCACTGTTTTCAATATAACTGAGAAGGCCAGATGTATACTTTTCGTACTTTTTTGGCAATTCCAGAAAACTAAATATGTTATGGTGTAGCACCAACCACATCATAAAAAGCGCATGCTCCGACCATTTCAAACAAGTCAACATTAAATGATCTGATACAGCATTGAAAACTATTATGTCAACGCCGAGGGGATGCACCCGTAGTGTTGGAAACGTGTGGTGTCCACTGTGGCGCTTCTGTTGAATTCTTGCAAATGTTAGCGCCGTTGCCAAGGATTGGGACAGTGCAGATATCGTTGTCTTTTCCGAAACCCCTTTTTTCCCTTCAATAACAGTTTTGTTTGGGGAGCCACCTGCAAACAAATTAGAATAATACAATATTTTATCTTTCTGCGAAAAGAATAAGCCTTTTACACTTTAGTGTGGCGTGCGGTCACTACTATACCATAGCAGTATAGCACGACTTTTGTGCACTCATCCGTATCGTATACGTGAACAGACGCCGATCTTATCATGCGCCGTTGGGAATTCGTTTTTGATTCAGCCGCCGTTCAGCAATATGGAGTTGTGTTGTGCATGTGCGTGGCTATTGTCTGATGAGCGCGAACTTGTGAATTTGTTAGCTCGTGGAGCGAATATAATAGCATTTGGCATTTGTAAAGAATGTTTTACAGGTTAGAGAGGCTGTATTTGCCTTGAACGGCACTACGATAACAATGACAAGATATGCGCGATAAAATATGTCAATCATAGGTCTCATGCCGCACCAATCAAAGGACCTGTGTGCTGGCGAACAGCGTTTTTCAAAAGACAATCATTCCACAAAAACTACAATATGGCAGATTATTCCATCAGTGTTACAGTTTGTACCTGTAGTACTACTTTTCCGCTGCTCGTTTGACTTACGCCTCTTTCTGGCTGGCGGTATAATGTCAGCATGTTGAGCAACATCAGCAACTGCGAAATTAAATATACGCACAACTATGATGGGACGTGGCAAGAGAGCTTTACACTTATAAGGGATTAATTACATGGTGTACCATAGAAATTGTAATAATTATGGTTCCAGATACACAGTCCAGTTTCGAATTCACCCATACCACTGAATACAAACACAGTGTACAGGAGGTCACTTGATGGGTGACATCATGTCATTTGATTGACAGCAAGTTTATGCATTTGGGCTCCCTGTGGTGGCACGTGGGAAACCCGGGGCATCCGGACCTCCAAATATGATAATGACATCAGATTCAGCTTGCATGTATTAGTATAGCATGTTCTCCATTATGACTATAGTGCGTCACTTGCTATCAAGTCTCTGTCCTCCCCTTCCCCCTTTGTAGGGGGGAGGGGGGAGGACACTTTATAAATACCAAGTTTGGGGGGGGGGGCTAAAAGTTTAAAAAGTATAATCTGTATCTTCTGTAATCTACTCTGCAATGTCTTACAACAGTTCGTTGCACTCACAGTTGCCGTATAAACGACAGAAGCTCTCTTTGATGAGTATGCTCTTAGAGCAATAATATTGTTGAGAAGAAATATTGTTTAAATAAATAAAAAACTACTCAAACTGTACCCGAAATGATTCCTGACCCCATTTCAAGTTGGAACTGATCCCGGAGTAATGCAGTGATGGACTAAAAGATTGAGGAACTTTGGAAGTATATTTTTATTACTATTTCCCTTGGTGTTGTTATGTGAAATTGTCCACACATGATGACAAACAACAACCAACAAACAACCCCTGTCAATCAAATGGTGTGACATCGTTGATCATGTGACTGTCTCGAAAACCTCGAATATCTCACCCAGAAGAAACAGCTAAGGTTACGAAACCAACATATGGTGACAAACACTTGTCAATCAAATTGTGTGACTTCAAAGATCACGTATATCTGTTATAGTATATCTGTTCTGTTAAACTTTTACTAGAACATTAGGTGTTAGGTGTGAATCTGTTGTTTGCACATGGCATCATATTGCACGAGATGTATAGACAAATTAGACATGTAAATCTATTTTCCTCTAAGTTGCTGTTATTCTACCCCCGAAAAGGTTTTGTCCGTCACAACGTGATGGGTTATTTTCTGGTATACCTTAAACGTGTTGTATTTAAAAGCATTTCAAGAGAATCATGCCGTTGAATGAGTTATGTAACACGATCAAGATTTGGTTGACAAGGGTTGCTGGTTGTTTATTATGCATGGGATATTCAAGGTCTTTTATACAAGTCACATGATCGATGCCATCACACCATTTGATTGACAAGGGTTGTTTGTTGGTTGTTGTTTGTCATCATGTGTTTTATACTGACACAATAATTTCACATAACAACACCGAGGGAATAGTAACAAAAATCCTCAATCCTTTAGTCCATTCCCTGAATTACTCTGCGATCAGGCCAGGATGCTTTAAACGGCACCGCGACAACGAGGACTAGAAACTATAATATACCTGTTTCATCAGTCTCTTTAACAGTAGATACTGTATCATCAGTCTCTTCAACAGTAGATAGTGACTGAATGGCAACTGCAAAAAGGGGAGAACAACATTAAATATATGCACAACTACTGTATGTGACAAGAGAGTTTTATACATTAAGGGGTTACATGGTGTACCATAGAAATTGTAATGGTTCCAGAATTATAATAGTACGATATGCCAGCCGCAGTCACAGGAGTGGGGCCAATTTGTTGCAAGAAAGATTGTTCTTGCTATGAGCCTCAGTTTGCTTTTAGATTTACCACATTAATACAGTTGATTTTGCTCCGACGCAATGGTCATACTTACCTGCTTATGGAGCGTTTCCTTCTTACCCCTACCCCTTCCCCTCTCTTCATTTTTTGCTCGCCCCTATTTCCCATGTGGCCACAAACTGCAATGTACAAAGTTGAAATTGAAAGTGACCATTGTTCGGAATTGACACCAAAATGCATTGGAATAATCAATGAAATAGCGACTGTTAATATCAAAGGTACTTTTTTACCTCTACTTACATCGTAGATGCTAAAACTATGTGGTCCCTTTTATAACTTATGGCAAAAATATTGAATAAGAATAATATTAGACTGATATGTATTGCAATGGCACATGCATGCAGGTGACATTACAAACAGCTGCTTTCCCCACTGTGGTGAATTTTATTGGCGAACAGGGACGTAATTCATCCTCTTCTCCTTGAACAGGCAAATTGTACCACAACATACCTGCTCCTGGTCTTTCTACTTTTTGAGACTGTTCCTTTGGGCAAGCAAGAATATCTGGCTCACCGTAAAAGCCATCAGCATAACCTGTAAGAATGAGCAAAACCCGATTCAAATCTGCAAAACCCAAGATTTTCACAGCTTGGTGTTGCCCAAATGTGTTCTATGACTCTTTGTGAATGAAAGTAACTACCCTGGCTACCAGTGGTTTTAGGATTTTAAAGAATTAGCAATACACTTTGTTGGCGCTTTTCCGAAAATAAATCCCCGATCTGTATAACATCGAAATGGCTTCTCTAGCACAGCCAATCAGCTCGCCCATTTTATGCTCTTGCTAAACTTGTAAAAAAAGACGCTTTGTGATGCGTGATCAATGCGACCAATCAGAGCAATTCTTTCTGATGGTGAGAGTGATTCAATTTTCCCGAAAAAGCGGAAATTTTTAACTCGGGTGTCTAGAGGGGGCTACCATCGTCGGGTTGTTTCAGTAACTGAGGCCTTTGGGTCCGTTAAAGTCGCTTTGGGAGTTATTAGCCCCCTCTGGATCCAGGGTAGAAAGTAACAGGCTAACAGGCTAATCTAGGTGGGTCATGTCTTAACTAAAAAAAAGGTAAGTATACAAGTTTACAAAAATCAGGAAATTAACTAGAGAGAGTAGGTATACAAGTTTACAGAAATCAGGAAGTTAACTAAAAAGAGTAGGTATAGAAACAAAGATACTACAAAAAATACAACAATAATACCATACCCATTGCTATTCCTGGTAAGTCCAAGTCAGCTGGCAGTTTTACATTACTGTTTGTAATCACGGTCTTGTCTGTGACACTGTTAATTATACACATGCCACCTGTAAGTGGCTGAATGACGTCACAAGCCAAAACCACATTAAACTCTGATTCTGTCCGCCGAGGGACTTTCAATATCTTCAGGAGCTTCGGAAATGAGGCCCGTACGGCTAAAAGGCGTGCGAGTGCCATTTTAGCTTCTTCGTCAAGGTCATCTGGGTTTTCAAAGGCGTTCTGTATGTTACTAAATAAATCCACAAACGATACGAAGATCTGTAGGGTTAATGCAATAAATAAAAAATTAATGTAATAAAGCCAAACATATTCAGTTTTATCTGTCAGATTGATTTCTACTCTACACCATACGATTCATGACTTTCGATTGTTCGATTGGATTTTCAATCATCGATTGCCATCGATTGACTACTTCGGATGCAAACTGGTAGGTTCTTCTCGGTAAACCCATCCTTCAAAGAAGTTAAGCATTTCAAATGTCGAAGGGACTACTGAGTGTTTTCCAAGTGAAGTGCACAAAACGCTCAACGATAATATTTGAAGCTCGCTCTTGGTAATTTGCGTTTGTGAATATCCAGAAGACCTCCCTCCTCTCTCTTAGCAACTGGTGTACACTAAGATTTATATACTGATTAGCCATCTTGCTGATCAGATGAAAGCACAATGTTTGCGATTGGCAGGGTGCTGTTGCAAAGTGACTGGAGCAGCGAAAGAGTTAATTAATACTTACTTCGATGTCGTTAGCAACATAACATTTCCCTATGAGATTTGACTTGCTGAAAGATGTGGCCTTCGTAAAATTCTCAAGGGATACAAGACGTACCGTGGTATCACAAAACCGAGAAAAAAGAAATTTCAAAGTGGCTGTCTCGTCGGCATTAAATGTCGCCGCCATTATGGCAACCTCGTTGCCAGGGTCCTTTCTCTACTTCGACTACTTCGAGAAAGTACGGTCGTAGTTAAAGGAAAGAGTCAGCTACTCCTCATGTACACTAAACTGAACTGTCTACATAGAAACAGCTATCTACACTGTCTACAATGGGAACAGTTATCTACACTCTCTACAGTAGGAACAGTTATCTACACTCTCTAAAATGGGAACAGCTATCTACAGTGTCTACAATGGGAACAGCTATCTACACTGTCTACAGTAGGAACAGCTATCTACACTGTCTACAATGGGAACAGATATCTAAACTGTCTATAATGGGAACAGCTGTGTATACTGTCTACAGTAGGTATACTGCTTACAGTAGGGACAGCCAACTAGACTGATTGCAGTTTAAACAGGAAGTAAAAGATGGGGTCATAACACTTCATTGATAGGAATCATTAAATGATCATTAAAGTAAAGGGCTTGGCTAGTTTGAAAAGTAGAAACTTAAGGAGCTGCAGATAACTGACGCAGTAACCTATCTCAAATGGACCCAAAACGAATCCCTTTATCCAACAGCGTATCACCTCCAGGAGGATCGCAAATGGATTCACAGTCCAAGTAGAGGAGAAGTTTTTTTAAAGAGAGTTAAGGGAGACCGAACACTGGACAAATTCTGGAAATCACACCCGACTAGTGATGAGGGGGACGTGGGTTCAAATCCCGCTCAGGACAGTTACAGTTTTTCTATTTCCCCAGCAGTTGTCCAGTGTTGGGTCTCCGTTTTATATATATAAATTGCACTCGAGAGAATGGTCTTCAAACATAAATGCTTTAATTCACACCCAACGCGTTTCGGCTTCTGCCTTCATCAGGGGTTTTTGCTTCAGGTATAATTACAAATGGTTAAAGTAAATTACTGTGACATAATAAAGAGAGTGATTTAGTAATCACGTGCCAATTAGTTATGGACGTAATGTTCTTGCGTTCTAGAGCAGAAGGCTCTTTATAACTTATGTTTTTAAACATCATTAATGTACGCACTACTTTATAAAGGTCTTTTGCACTTCTAAACTCTAGCCAGTACGTTTATTCAGTCCAGTAGGCTGCAGGGTTCTTAGCCTACTTTGCCAAAATATTTCCCTTTTGCGGGGTAATTTTTTTTCCGTTGAACAGTCATATCAATACGTTTAATTTGCTCGATAATTGTAATGGTGACGTCGTAGTCAAAGTTATGAGTTCTAGGGTTACGGAGGAAGTGCTCCGTGATTTCACAACTACAAAAAGCCTTTTTAATGTGGTTCCTCTATATATATATATATATATATATATATATATATATATATATATATATATATATATATATATATATATATATATATATATATATATACGTAAAGTAGGCTTGTATTTGCTGTACTAAGAGTGCTCTATACCATGCGGTAGGGCAATTACAAATGAATAATCAGGACACGATCATACTTTTGCCTCTGGTTTTCATACAGGTCTGTTTCGTACAGGACGTTTAGTTTGTCCTGCACTCATCCGTGTGTAACCAAGAGTGATTTTATTCGTTGAAGATTACCCCTTTTTAGTCATACATGGCCGTTCGTGCTGCACGCTCCTATTTACCTAACGTTCTTCAATAGATATTTCTCATTATGTCTACATTTACTAATCAACTCGTTGCGCTTATTGAGTGTTGCTGTTTGCGGCTGGCATATGATGTAATATTTCTCAGCTATGCATAAATTACAACGTTTTGTCGCGTTAGTATAATGCGAGGCGTGACAAAGAATTTTCCACGAAATTGTATAGTCGGTGTTGCTGTCCTTTAATTGCCAAATGTATTTGCTCAGTTCAGTTGAGTTGCTCTTCGCTCTTGCTTTAAACGATGCTTTATGGTTTGCGAACCTTGCTTTGAAATCAGTTGCTGTGAGTCCTACGTACTTTTCTTCCTTTTCGCTGGTCTTCACCGTTGCCTGATACACGATGTCTCTTGAGAGGCATTTTCCTTGTAATGGGCACGTGGTATTCCTCGGACAATTGCATTCCTTCTGGACATTATCTTTGCTGCCTTTTGCCAGTTTTCTTTTGTTATTTCCTTCGATGATTGTTCTTACGTTTGGCATACAACTGTAGGATAGTTTTATTGTGTTCTTGTTGAAGATCTTGTGTAATTTATTGCTTTTCGGAAAGCATTTACGGATAATGTTCAGGAACTCTCTCCCCACATTGGTTTTCACGTTTTCGTTGTAGGGTGGGTTGAACCAGATGATGTTACGCTTCCTTTGCCGTCTCCCTTTCTTTGGAGCCGTTGGTCTAATATAATTGATTTGTAAACATATCCACTGTCGCTCAGCGCCTTTTGATATACGGGGGCTGCTTCATTGAAGACTTCCTCACTCGAAGAAATTTCTGACAGTCGCTTGTTGATTCCTTCAGGAATGTTCTTTAAGATGATTGGGGGGTGGTTGGATTTGATGTTGACGTACTGTAACACGTTGTTTGGTTTCATGTATGGTATGTGCTTTCCCGTGTTTAGGTCTAGGGTGACATCAAGGAAATTGACCACTTTCTTGTTGGCTTCGATCGTAATTCGTAGGTCGTTCTCCTGGAATGTTTTGCAAATGTCCTTCTTCATATTTTCAATTTGCCTTGGTGTCCCTTTGACTATGCCCAATCCATCATCTCTGTATAAACCAAAGGATGGCCCATGTTTTGCTTGTAATAGCGAAAGCATGTAACATACCACTAATTCACATGATTCTGCCCCATCGAAGCTCCCCATCGTTACATCGAAACCGGTGTTATTACCTTTCTTCCTCCAGGGCTCTTTTCCTTTGAGTACTACTGTGCGTTTTGCGTGGATGATGATGTCTTTCTCGCAATCTTGTATGGTGTTAAACTGCTTTGCGAAGTGAATAGCTTTTAATAGTAGCTTTTCTGTTATGGATGGATAAAATTCCACGATATCGAATCCAATGAAACATCCGTTCTGCTTGTCGGGGAATGATCTGAACCATTCTAGTACTTCTCTAGTGCTTTTCCACAGGTTTATTTCGGTTGCCTTTACTATGTTCTTTACCAATCTGTTTAGTATAACTTTGCTCACACGCCCTATCTCCGATTTCGTTGGACTTATTAATCTGCATGCCGGCACGTTTGGGAAGTTTGGCTTGTGGTCTTTAAGGTTGACGCAAAATTGACCGTTAAGGCAGATAAAACAACGAATTATTACAAAATGGATCAGCGAAGGTACAACGGGCTCGTCGAAGCCAGCGTCACTAAAACCTATAAGAAAACGAGCGAGAGCAAAGTACTCTCCATCAACAGAGAAGCAAGACAAATTGCCAAAGAATTTAAACTCGAAGATCGTATAGAATGTCTAGCAGAAAAAGAAGTATTCATCAACCTTAAAGACCACAAGCCAAACTTCCCAAACGTGCCGGCATGCAGATTAATAAGTCCAACGAAATCGGAGATAGGGCGTGTGAGCAAAGTTATACTAAACAGATTGGTAAAGAACATAGTAAAGGCAACCGAAATAAACCTGTGGAAAAGCACTAGAGAAGTACTAGAATGGTTCAGATCATTCCCCGACAAGCAGAACGGATGTTTCATTGGAACAGAAAAGCTATTAAAAGCTATTGACTTCGCAAAGCAGTTTAACACCATACAAGATTGCGAAAAAGACATCATCATCCACGCAAAACGCACAGTAGTACTCAAAGGAAAAGAGCCCTGGAGGAAGAAAGGTAATAACACCGGTTTCGATGTAACGATGGGGAGCTTCGATGGGGCAGAATCATGTGAATTAGTGGTATGTTACATGCTTTCGCTATTACAAGCAAAACATGGGCCATCCTTTGGTTTATACAGAGATGATGGATTGGGCATAGTCAAAGGGACACCAAGGCAAATTGAAAATATGAAGAAGGACATTTGCAAAACATTCCAGGAGAACGACCTACGAATTACGATCGAAGCCAACAAGAAAGTGGTCAATTTCCTTGATGTCACCCTAGACCTAAACACGGGAAAGCACATACCATACATGAAACCAAACAACGTGTTACAGTACGTCAACATCAAATCCAACCACCCCCCAATCATCTTAAAGAACATTCCTGAAGGAATCAACAAGCGACTGTCAGAAATTTCTTCGAGTGAGGAAGTCTTCAATGAAGCAGCCCCCGTATATCAAAAGGCGCTGAGCGACAGTGGATATGTTTACAAACTCAATTATATTAGACCAACGGCTCCAAAGAAAGGGAGACGGCAAAGGAAGCGTAACATCATCTGGTTCAACCCACCCTACAACGAAAACGTGAAAACCAATGTGGGGAGAGAGTTCCTGAACATTATCCGTAAATGCTTTCCGAAAAGCAATAAATTACACAAGATCTTCAACAAGAACACAATAAAACTATCCTACAGTTGTATGCCAAACGTAAGAACAATCATCGAAGGAAATAACAAAAGAAAACTGGCAAAAGGCAGCAAAGATAATGTCCAGAAGGAATGCAATTGTCGAGGAATACCACGTGCCCATTACAAGGAAAATGCCTCTCAAGAGACATCGTGTATCAGGCAACGGTGAAGACCAGCGAAAAGGAAGAAAAGTACGTAGGACTCACAGCAACTGATTTCAAAGCAAGGTTCGCAAACCATAAAGCATCGTTTAAAGCAAGAGCGAAGAGCAACTCAACTGAACTGAGCAAATACATTTGGCAATTAAAGGACAGCAACACCGACTATACAATTTCGTGGAAAATTCTTTGTCACGCCTCGCATTATACTAACGCGACAAAACGTTGTAATTTATGCATAGCTGAGAAATATTACATCATATGCCAGCCGCAAACAGCAACACTCAATAAGCGCAACGAGTTGATTAGTAAATGTAGACATAATGAGAAATACCTATTGAAGAACGTTAGGTAAATAGGAGCGTGCAGCACGAACGGCCATGTATGACTAAAGGGGTAATCTTCAGCGAATAAAATCACTCTTGGTTACACACTGATGAGTGCAGGACAAA
>JALIRR010008919.1:0-17223 GCA_023091755.1 Montipora sp. Colony 1 RG-2022
GTCTGCAGGTAAACTGAAAGTAATGTAACGCGTTTAAAACACCTGGTGTTTAAAAGAAAATAGCCAAAGATACTTGATGAGCATATAGGGAGAGTTGGGGACCAACTTCGAATTTTAGCTGTATGCTATGTGTGCGTGGAATCACCTGTTTCGGAAGTTGATGAAATGTTCTGACTTTTAGTACTTGCCCTACCAGTGCTAACGATCATGTTGCCCATTTTTATCCACTTTGGAGTTAGTTTTTGAAGTTTTAGCCACTGTTTCTCCAGGTATATACAACTTAGTAAAATATAGGTGATCATACTTTGTTTTCGGATTAGGAGTTGCTTGCTGAAGCATTTTACAAGAAAAATTAAAATCACGGTTAATCGACGTTTCGATGTATCAAACATCATTCTCAAGATTGAGGTAGTTTATGCTAATGTCAAAGTTGTTAAGACAGAGTTGAAGATTTTGAATATCTAATATGCGCATTCCACAGTGCTTGATGTTGTGTAAATATTTTAGTTAAGCATCAGTGAATAATTTCGCGCGGATCGAGTCTGACTGTACGTTGAGTGATTTTTTTTTTATAAAAAGTGCCGGAGTAAACTGGACTGTTTGTTCTACGAAATGTTAATCATAAAGAACTAAAACCGTCACCCAACGTACAGTCAGACTCGATCCGCGCGAAGTTATTCACTGATGCTTAACTAAAATATTTACACAACATCAAGCACTGTGGAATGCGCATATTAGATATTCAAAATCTTCAACTCTGTCTTAACAACTTTGACATTAGCATAAACGACCTCAATCTTGAGAATGATGTTTGATACATCGAAAGGTCGATTAACTGTGATTTTAAACTTTCTTATACTTTGTTTTGGAAATTTAAAGCTCGACTCCAGTACTAACCAGCTGTGGCACCACTGATTTCCAAAAACAAACATGGAAAAATACAGCAAAAAGGTTTCGCCTTTGGGAAGCTTTAATGCTGTCGCTTGAAGGCGATTCCATCGAGGGTTGCGGAAATATTGCCCACTGTCTCATGGCATAGAAATTATGAAACAATATGTTTTCCGCTATGATATTGTCACTTGCCTTTTTCCTTGCATGGTAAAGAACGACAAAATGATACAAAACTCGGCTAAGTGCAAAAGACTTTTTTTTCCCCAAATTCTCAGTTCCCAGTTTTGTCAACACTTGGTTTCCGCGAAGGTCCACCAGATCATTGCCTGTCTCAGTTTTAGAGACAGTACCAGTACAGAGTACAGAGTATTTGGTTTCATGTACTGAAACTATTACTTTGGTAAAAGGCCGTAGATAGCCAAGCCTGTTGCATACAATTTATTTGCTACAATCAACGACAAGTTCCACATTTTTGATCTTGTAGAGTGGCTCCGTTTGGGTATGGCCTGTCGAGAATTGGAGGGGTTTTGCGTTAGGAAGGCGGATCCCAGATGATGAAACAATATTTTGTTTGCATGGCCATGGTTTACATGCAGAAAAATCGGTCGGGGTTATAGTTTATAATTGGTAGAATGCAAAATTGCTAAACGTCTGGTCACTAAATTGTTTGATTTCTCTAAGATCTTCCAAGTGAAATTATAAAAGAATTAGGATAGTACGCGCACTCTCATTGGCCAAATATAGCTGTGTTTAGATGATAGTATGGAAACACGGATGTAACATCAGACGCGCACCTTATTGGCTGGTAGGAAATATGAGCGTGTATCAAAACACGTATTTTCCTTGATTTGTCGAATTATCTTTGAGAAATCATTTATAAAAGCAATATTGGACTTTGTCCGTGTTTCCACAGCCTCATCTAAACACTCGGAGGAATTGGAAGAATTCTATGCAAACCTCGACTGCGTCACGGGTTTGCATAACTCTCTCGAATTCTCCCGACTCCTCCTCGTGTTTAGACACGGACAACGTCCTCTATTGCATAAGAAGTTTACACAGCAGTAGTGCTGAGAAGATCTCAGCACTACTGCTGTGTAAACTTTCCTATTTTTTCGCACGGTAGATCCTCCAGTTTGCAGAGACAATATTATAATAACTTGAATAGTGATATAGCTTCTAAAATGGCACAATACTTAAGAAGAGGAATTAAACACCGTTTATAGGGTATACTATACAATAACAACAGGAACGGTAAGAACGAAAATTATCTAATGATGGAGACTTATTTTAGCTGCTCCAGAATGCTCCAACATTGTCGTCTCCAGAGCCTCGGATCTGGGAAACTTTATGTAGGAGAACATGCGCCGTAGGGTTCTTAAAGCCAAAAACTGGCTATTTGAACCTTACGGTACCTGCTCGTGCACTTTTCGCGCTAACATGAATACACCAATCGGAGACACTTTTCATTGCTCTTCCCGAAAACCAATGAGAAGACACTTTGTTTCAGGGTTCCCCAGAGCTCTCCTCTCCCTCGCTCATGCGCAAATGAAAAGAGATTGAATGAACCAAATAATACACGCTTCACGCAAGGGTTGTGACTAAAATGGGTACGCCACTTTGAGGTGTCATACTTTATGACACAAAAACACAACACAACTCACAACTTCAGGACCAAATAAGGAGACAAAAACCGGTCATTCCATGCACCCCAAGTAATATCGTTTGTAGTGTTAAGTACTAATCTGAACTATTTAAGCCTCGGCACTCATTCGAGAATGGTTAGCTTTCGTACCCTGAGCTTCGAGTTGAAATGTTTGGAACGAGTTTCGGTGGGGCAAAACAAATGTTTTCAATCACTTGGACTCAAAATGGCCGCCATGTAATTAATGCCCGTTCTAAATACACCCAAAATACTGACGTACAAGCTACTTAAGCAAAACGCGAGACAGGACATGTTACTCATTATATCCACTGCAACGTTTTCTATTGCACAAGAAGTTTACACAGCAGTAGTGCTGAGATCTTCTCAGCACTAGAACTTTCCTATTTTTTCGCATGGTAGATCCTCCAGTTTGCAGAGACAATATTATAACTTGAATAGTGATATAGCTTCTAAAATGGCACAATACTTAAGAAGAGGAATTAAACACCGTTTATAGGGTATACTATACAATAACAACAGGAACGGTAAGAACGAAAATTATCTAATGATGGAGACTTATTTTAGCTGCTCCAGAATGCTCCAATATTGTCGTCTCCAGAGCCTCGGATCTGGGAAACTTTATGTAGGAGAACATGCACCGTAGGGTTCTTAAAGCCAAAAATCGGCTATTTGAACCTTACGGTACCAACAAAGGAGACTAATGTTACGCATGCGCCTCATCACCCCGACAATCCCTTGAAATCTAGTCAAATTTATTCGAAACGCGGGAACATGAGAAATGGCGGATGTAGTGCTGGCATCGTTAATATTTATCGCCTGTTTCCAAAAGGACGGTACACAATGAATGCAGAAATGATGAGTCATTTGAAAGACTTGGGCATTACCTTATCTTTATGAGTGATACTGGTTCAATACAACGGGAAATACGGCGAAGGATCACAAATGAAGCGAAGATGACGAGTCAAAAGTGTGGCGATGAAGTGAAGAAATTGCAAGGAGCAGAGAATAGTTTTGCCTTCCTGGCGTTGTTTTTCCTTATTTAAGAGACTTCGACTCAGAATGGAGTGCTTCTTAACAATAAAGTAAGTCGGATTATTAAAAAATATCTTGCCTAGTGATTTTCGACGCTTTGCAATAAATTTTAAAAAATCCCAATCAGTGTGGATACATCATAAACTGATTTTGCAGGGAAAAACATGGAGATTGACAATGGTTCATAATTAAATTATTTATTTATTTGCGCACAATTTGCTCATCTGAGGCGAAGTACAATTTACACTCATATAAAACTGCTTACCACAGTAATTTTAAAACCCAATAATATTACAGAGAACATCACATGCACTATGCCACCACTAGAAATAAATGGCATATAGTCAATTTTACTAAAAAAAAGAAAGACTCTGATTTCTATTTTATTTATTCATTTGTTTGGGTATTAAAGCTTACAAAGTGTCCCTCTCTTCCTGCCACCCCCACCCAAAAGAACCCCTAAACAGTTAGTTGTGAATGTGTTCAAGTTGTTAACTAACTTTCAAAAAGAGCTATAATAATTACCATTATGCACTTTACCTCTTTCCATTTAAAACATTTATAAGGGTTGTACTTGAATAATTTATATTCTGGTATTATTACAACATTAAAGGAAGCGTATTCAGACTTTGTCATCTTATTTACAAGAATTTTCAAGAAAGTATAAATTGATTTTTGAAAGTCATTTTACTAGTAAATATTGCTTGAAATGCTTTATTAAAATCATTTCAAAATGACATAAACAGGTAAAACATTTGTGAATGTAATCCATAATGTGAATATATTCAAGTTAACAACTATCTCAGACAAAGAATAATAAGATTATATTCTTAACTTTAAATCATACTCAATCTACAGAACAGGATATCCCATTCAGTTGCAATATTTAGACTTTTAAACAAGCAATACTGGAGTACATACCAGCAAGTAAGGAAATCAGTACTGCGCAAAATAGTGTTCAAAAATTGCTTTTTCAAAATGGGATTTTAGATGTGCTGTTTCGATTTTAAAGAGGAAGGTCATTCCAAAAGTATTTTCCAATAATGGATAGGCAGAATTTTCTTATACATATATTGGTTATAGTATGAAGAAATAAATGCTGTAAAGATGCATCCTGAGTTGAATGATTACGTTGCTCCGAAACCAGTAATATGGAAAAAAATTACATGGCTTATCACCACAAAGACAATTATGCATAAATAAATGTGTACATTTTAGCAATATCATGAAATTTCAATAGACCTAAGGAAATAATGTGGGGTAGGGAAACAACATTGATAATTCCAATAACTTTATTTTGCAATTTTATAAGCTGTGACAATGGGTTTTCATAATTAATACCCCGCAATATGCAGCCATACAGTAACTGGCTAAATAACCGAATAATAGATACTGATTAAACAATGTTTACTGATATTGCATAACCGTAATCATGATGTTAATATAAATTTATTAACCTTGTTACAAATGTAATGAATATGATCATGCCAGGAAAGGTGCTCAAGGCATTGACCAGCTAAAGTTAATGAAGGAAGTAAGTTGAAATGTACTTTCTGATGAGTACTTTCTGATGAGGATTGAAGATAAGATATTTAGTTTTCGTTAAATTTAAAGTTAATAAATCTTGGTAGTTCAGAGCTAATGTGAGTTTGAAGTTCATCTAAGTATAGATAATAGGGAAGATATCTGTTGACAAGCATTGATGTGCAAACCACAGGAACAAAAGACCCTTTGTTTCAACAGCCAGTGAGCCTCTGGTTGGCACATTAATGACAATAGGTAAACAATATCTTCCCTACAGTGTTTCAGTGGGCCATGTTGCAGAGGTTTCCCCTCCAAATAATATATAATTTAAACAAATTGCTATTTACAGGGTGTAAAGTGGGTAAAATGGTCAGAAAATGAGAAAATCGGGTTTTTTATTACCTAAAAGTAGGAACAAAATTGCAGCATTTGCACGAGAATAGGTAAAGTAATGTAAATGCCTAATTGAAGTCATCATTGAGAGGTTCAAAACTATTGCTTTTAAATCAACATGAAGCACAAGCTTGCTACATTTTTCTCAAGCCATGAGCACAAAAATAGTTAATTTTTCCTGAAAAACCAGCGAATTTAAAAGGCTCAGAAAAATAGGAAATAACAATAGCTTGCACATTCATCAACTACCTACAGGTTACTACAGTACCCTTATTATCTACCCTCCGATTTCACTCCATGGCGACTTAGTAAATCCTCCATTCACGTTGCTAATAATAAATTGTAACTAGTAGTTAAAACATGGGAACTGAAAAAGATGAAGAAGGCGTTAAATAAATTAATAACGCTGGCATTTCTTGTAAGGTTTCTGTGGACAAGAAGTAAGGTAAAATACATTAATTTTTTAAAGAACATTTAATGGGCTGCGCTAGCTTATATTGGCTTGAGATTACATACAAAACGAAAGGAACAGCGAATCTTACTTTAGCAGACTTGAAAGCACGGCCTCGGCTGAACAACCACCTCAATCGATCTAATTAACTCGGGAATCTGCCCAAATCAATTGAGCTTACAATGCATGAAGCCACGAACGAAAAATCGATCGCGCGAAAGCGAAAGACTTAAAAGAAAACAGCTTCTACCACTGACATAACGCTATTCCGAAAGAAGAAAACGTGTATACGTCGCTGCTGCCATAAAAATCCCTGCAGCAAGTAATCGAACAAGACATCTTTGGCCGCCATCTTGTTTGTTACTTCGCGCGCGCGCGTGTGAAAAAACCTGGGTACAAGAAAAACCATCAACCAATCAGACAAAAGTCTCCTTTGTTTCTCCTCTCCCTCGGTCTTGCGCAAATGAAAAGAGATTGAATGAACCAAATAATACACGCTTCACGCAAGGGTTGTGACTAAAATGGGTACGCCACTTTGAGGTGTCATACTTTATGACACAAAAACACAACACAACTTCACACAACTTCAGGACCAAATAAGGAGACAAAAACCGGTCATTCCATGCACCCCAAGTAATATCGTTTGTAGTGTTAAGTACTAATCTGAACTATTTAAGCCTCGGCACTCATTCGAGAATGGTTAGCTTTCGTACCCTGAGCGTCGAGTTGAAATGTTTGGAACGAGTTTCGGTGGGGCAAAACAAATGTTTTCATCCCTTGGACTCAAAATGGCCGCCATGTAATTAATGCCCGTTCTAAATACACCCAAAATACTGACGTACAAACTAATTAAGCAAAAGGCGAGACAGGACATGTTACTCATTATATCGACTGCAATTGTTGGTTTTCACACACGTGATAAACAGCCATATTATTCAACGAAAACAAAAAGAAGCGTTTGCATAATAATAGAGTTAAATTCCCGGAGGATTTGGTCGGGGCACCAACATGGCCGCCTTTTCTTTGTTTAGGGGCACCAACATGGCGGTCGTGACGTCATGTGAAAACCGAGAATTCAAAAAAACTTTATTGCAACATTCTTTGAAGATCTAGGCATACAATACACGGGTATTCTGCAGAGAATACAAGTTGCTCTACAACGGGCGAAAGGACAACTGAAAAATCACAGTCAGGCAGGATTCGAACTACCCTGCGGGCAGACTCTCTTTCGATCTTCCTAAATAATTCGGGAAGAGGAAGGAAGACTCTGCCAGCCGTCTCAGCATTTCGTATTGAGCGTGCGTTAAAAATTCAAACATATTCGGGAGTCAATCACGCGTGACTAGTAGCCGCAAAACCAAAAAACCAAAACAAACAGTTGGGATATTTTTGAAGAACTCTGGCAAACACACGACAACCAAGGACTCATTTCCTTGGAAACTCAAGATAGTTCGAGTTTTTCAATTGCCATTTCAATTTTCAACTGAAAAAATCAATAGGTTTCTCAATTCTGGCAAACTAGTTTCTGTAACGACATACGGACATACTCATAGGGATTTAGAGAGTTAAAAATTGTCACGATGTCGTAAATTTTTTAAAAAATTGATGACGCGTGCCGATTGATAATGTCCATAAATTAAAAAACAGGTTTGACTAGTCGAAACTGGACTGACTCATCCATTTCTTTAGGTGATGGGCTCTACAAGGCCATGCGCCTCAGTTTATACAACTTGAAATACACGAAATGATACACCTTATTACAAAATGGCCGCCATTTTAGTATTCTTTTGTCTCCATGCAAATTGATCCTTATGGCCTCGTTCAAGGTTAAATATTCTTTTGAATTTTACTTCTGAAAGCGAGGCCATAAGAGCCAATTTGCATGGAAACAAAAGAATACTAAAATGGCGGGCATTTTGGAATAACTTGCATGAACAGGTGTAATGCGCCGGTGAGAAGGATAGAATACAAGTTGCTTGGCAACGAGTAAAAGGACAACTGAAAAATCAGAGTCCCAGGCAAGTTTCGAACCCATGACCCACGTGACACCAGTCGGATGCTCTACCCATTGAACTACTAGAATTATTGGAGAGCTGGTCCTGAATGAACAGAGTGTCCCAATGGTCAGCGGGCACTGCAAAGTCATGCGTCCCAGTTCTCTAGTGAGTTCTAGTAGCTCAATGGGTAGACCATAGGGCTGGTTCGATTTCTACACAAGCACTCGAAATTTTCCCTAGCATTCCGCGCTGTCGTTTGTCTATTTTTCCTGCAAGAATAGATCGCTTAATTAAAACATCCCTCGCAACATTACCGGCGGATCAGAAAGTAACAGCCAAAACAATTGCAAATGGATAGTGTTTAGCGTCGGATGCATGTATTTCTAAGACTTTTGCTTCGTGATTCACTCACTTTATTGCCCGAGTGGGTTGAAATTATCTGAAGTTATTATTTTAGTTTATTTTACGATTTTGCGGAACGCAGGTGCAAACGATCGAAACACTGATGAACCAGAAAATAACACAAACAGCGGTGATAAACATTGTATTCCAACGCATTTTTATAAAACTTGACGTTTCGTATGCTAGTCAAGACACATTTTCAAAATTGACCGTTACAATTTTTAAAAACTATATATATATCGTAAACAATAGGGGCCTGGAACCGAGACTGAGAAAAATGATCTGCAGCAGTACGTGTCTAGACATAATGAAAAGTAATAGCTAAAACAGCAATAACTTCTCACTACTAATATTGACATTAAGGGAAGGCTTTAGCTCTTGAATGAACAAAGTCTCTTTAATTTTGCAGTGAAAGTCAGTTTTTCCGGACGCTAAAATGTCAAAGTGATCCCATTTAATGTCGTGGCCAGTGGTTTCACGTGATCAGCAATGGCTGATGAATGGTCACTTTTAGCTAGGGCCTTGAAATGTTCTGTTTTTCTGTCGTGGAGCCTAAGAACAAGAGTTTATACTGATGAACCAATAATCAATAATTTCGTGCCCTTTATTCCATTTTCTTGCAGTTGTGGATGGGACAGTGATCAACATGACCCAAGTACCGGAATACCAGTTAAGACAAGATCTATTCCAAACGTACGATCACATGGTTCGTCCGGTGTTAAAATGGTCTCAAGTGGTTAATATATGTCTTAAACTGGAATTCAAGGCACTGATTGAAGTGGTAAGGATGGATTGTCATCTGCGGAAGAAAAACACTCTTTAAACGCTTATATATCAAAAACAAAGTCGACTAAACTGACCCCCAATTTTTATTACTGAAAAGTAATTAACAGGCTGAGATAATTTCTAGTTGCAAAGTTAAAAGAATTCTTAGGAAGGATACAGTTTGAAAATATGAAGGTGGCTCTGAATCCGCTCTAGACAATTTTCAATTAATCCTCACTAAACCATAGTTAATAGACTATTTAATATAGCTGCACAAGCCTCAAGCTATGAACACCGAAGTGTATAACACATACAAACGCTGCTTAACTTTGCGTTTTTGATGTTTATCACACGCAAACTAACTACTGAAATCACTGGAGCGAAAGAGTGAGTAATTGTATGCAGTCACCTTGACCAAAACAGTCATTTCAGCAAGGGAGATGCTAATGACTCCCATTATTGCCGTGCGGAAATGACTGCGGCGCATGGGGGAGTAATATATTCGAGCAAAAGGAATGGCATTGATCACTGGCAGTTCCCTTAATACGTCTCTTTTACGCGTGACTCGTGGGTATAATTGAGAAAATTGGAGTGAGTCTAAACCTAGAGATGTCATCCGAAAAATGTATTGCCGATATCTATTGTTGCAATTGATCCCTCGAAAACTAACAACAAAACAACATTGAAAACTATAGCAAAAGTTACTCGTGTCGAATTTCGAGTCATCATCCTGATTGGCTTTAGGTTTAGAAATTTTGCATGACCACTTCTTCGACATCATTGTTTGTCTCAAAGATGATTGTAAATTAGGAGCAAAGTTGTGGTATAAATGAATTGTTGTTGTTGTTCAGGGATCGAGGACTGATCAAAGTCTAATGTAGATTAAAAGTTCACCAGGCTGTGATGCAAACAGCTACACAAATAAAATTCCTGTTTAAGTCTTCTCCAAAAGTCTCCCTCGAAGAGGAGACCTCTGGGAAGAGGAGCTATTATAACCATAAACTATGGTCTTTTTATTTGTTTTCTTGGGCAGGATAATAAGGCTCAAGTGATCACCACAGAAACCGTAGTAACACAGGTAAAAACGGCTCAGTGGAAACAACTCTTTTGACTAATATTTTTAAAAACAACGGGTTGACATGAAGTTTATTCCTTCATGCCCGATGAAAATTGAAAGGCAATGGATCTACCACTTTCCACGTATGCCGGTACGTTGTATATTAAACGGCAAGAAAAAACACGTAAGAATTTATGCTTTATAGAAAGAACACCGATAGGATGAAAAAAAAAATGGCGTCATGCCTGGGAGATGGAGATCTTAGCCCCATTACCCAAAAGGAGCCGCTTGTAATTTAAGAAGGGGACTAGGGTTGAGCTTGGACCTCATGCCCGGCACGAAAAAAGACGGAATTGCCACGCCGGGCTTGTGCTTAAAATCGGTATGAGAAACTTCATGCCCTGCGTGAAAAAAGGGACAGGGCGTCATGCCGGGCATGTACTGAAAAAGTGACTTGTTCACAGCGTTGACGTATTGTGGTTTGGTTTGTTCTGTTGATGATTCAAGAACCCCAAAAAGTATATTTTATTTACGGCAATAGATGCAAAGATGTAATGTATCAAACTGATGTTGGGGTAGCCCTCTTTCTGCTACTTTGAACCAGTGCTTTGGTCGAGTATCAGAAGAGGAGCTCCTTGGTAATTCAAAAAGAAACGTTCGCATAAATTAATCTTGGCCAATCTTCCTTCAGCTTTCCCATCGATTGTTGAACACCGATAATATATCTACAACATCCCCTTAAAAAGGACTCATACAAGCTTTATTCAATCAGTATTCGATTATCCGTTATTTGAGCACAAGCTGTTTTGAATTCCAATATTGCTGCGTATTGGAATACAATGGTTATAAGCTTTTTTTCTCTTTGAATTAGTTGATGTACTGACATTTGAATTCTTCTTGTATGCTGACTCTAAGTTGACGTTGCCAAAGTATCTTTCTTCATGGTCTCCACGTCGACGTCATCTTAAGTACATGGAGCTATCAATATCAAATCTTATTAATTGCCTTGCAGATTTGGCAAAATCCGTTCTTGCGATGGAACTCTTCTCATTATGGCGGAATAACTCATATTTTTGTGGAACCGAAAACAATTTGGGTCCCAGATATCGTCCTTGAAAATAAGTGAGTTTACTTCCATTTGCACTATCTCTTTTATGTGCTCAATCAGTTTGCTCCTGACTTCTCCTGTTACTCATGGTAACTTCTGATCTCTTCATCAACCGGAAATGAGTTATGTCATACCAGGAACCTCACTTTCTAATGACCCCCAGTTCCCACGTTGTCAGCCTTCACAAAAATAAACCAACGCCGCACACTTTACTTGAAATAGAGTGATTTTTAATTGAGCTTCTTTATCAGTTGGCTCGGCCTTCTTTGTTCTGTTGGAGAAATAAACATATATTTTCCGAAATGTCAAAATTCAATTACTAGCATTATGGAAAATTATAATGACCTACCAGAGCCTACTCGCTGCAACAACATACACCTTATTCCAAAATGGCCGCTGATTTATGCGGATACAAATTGGCCCTTGTTGTCTCGTTCAAGATAAAATATCTTTTGAATTTTAAGCTTAAGAACGAGGCATCAAGGGCTTATTTGAATAAAAACAAAAGAATATTTAAATGGCGGCCATTTTGGAATAAGGTGTATTGGTAGCGGGTGAAACTTCAAGCAATAAATCATTCTCTCCAGGAGTGTTAAAGTCAAATAAATCGGAGACAGTATTTTCAACATCTAAGTCTGAGTATCCTGGCTGTGAGTTTGACTTGTCCCATTCACAAACTTTAAGGAAATCCAACTGCCGAGAAGGACTTTACTAAGAGCCGGAAAATCTGCTCGTTGGGTTAAAAACAATTCATCTTCGGTGTCGTTCACTGCTCTCAAGAACTTAGTGTATACTAATCGTGCACACGCTAGTAGCTTCTAACGAGTCTCTCTCTCGAGGATTTATATATACATATATAACTGCAGACAGTACTGTTTTGGCCTTCTGGGCCTTATCAGTGCAATGCTGATGACTAGCGTGGACGTTAAGCTTAAAAAGCCACCTTAAATGTTCCACACATGTGGTACATCTAAGCCATGCCACAGTGCTCAAACTAGCGAGCCTGTGAACATGCGCAATTGCTAGCGGCAATGACTCATCCAGTAGAGTGCTCAATTTGGACACGAAAGCAAAAGCTTTGTAATGCAAAAGAGTTTTATTTAATATATATTTTTTTATTGTCTAAAACCTCACCAACTGACCAATAAGCATTTTGTTGCCCTGTCCCTCGGAGATATCTCATATACTCCCCTCGTGCCGAGCCCTCGGTCTACTGATTCGGGATCGACACGTGGGGAATATATCACACGTCCCCTCATCTAGCTCCAGGTCAATAACCCTTACATAAAGATCGTGAGCCATGTTTTCAAGAAAATGAAAAGGAAACCCCAACACCAACCGCGACATACACGGTTTTTTTGGGTGATGTAGCAGCTCTCGTAACGTATAATAGGGACTTTAAGATCTACGACGGCGACGGTCAACGAAAACGTCACCTCAAAATATAACTTGACTCTATCATAAATCTTTCGCGATTATTCAGTTGCGTTCACGTCCTACAATGTGGGCGAAGTATACTAAAAATAAATTGGTACGAGCGGTTTCAGGGTGAAAATAGAGAATGAAAGAATCTCTGTTGCATGCTTACGTTGTAGTCAAAATCTCAAATTTGGTGCTGCACATGCAGCACGATTATTTATGCTCTTTTAACCAATTATGTTATTGTTTTGTGGCGTTGTCGTAGTCGTAGCCGTCGTCGTTTCTTAAACTCTCTGATGTGATTGGCTCGCTACCCTGGCCAAAAACAAAAGACTTCACAATTGAAACAATGACTTAAGCCGATGATACACGGTTCAACATCTTGCAACATTTGTTGCTCAGCAAATGTTGAACAATGTTGCACAAACGTGTTGAACGGAATAGAGCTGGTCTCTATTTTCGTTCAACATCGTTCAACAACGTTCAACGTGTTGAAAGGCATATTTCAACATTCAACATGACACGACACACAGTTCAACATTTGTTGAACAAGAGCTGCAACATCTGTTGATCAATAAATGTTGAACCGTGTATCACCGGCTTTAGACTTAAAAACAATAGAGGAGGTTGCTTACATTATCAAACAATAGCAGGTTACGAGAGCTGCTACTCTAGTGTTGTTGTTGTTTTTTTTTTTGCGTTGTGAGCAAGTTACACGCAATTGCTTTGAATTCAGACAGTCTTTTAACACTGTTCGCGTTGTTGCAACTCTTCATAGAAATATTGCTTGCTTTCTAAAGTCATTTGCAACCCTTCATTAAATTCTTTTAATTTGACAAATCATGTCCAAATAACGACTCCTATTGTGTTTCAGCGCTGATGGATTGGTCGTTCAAGCAGGTCACTTGGAAAAATTCCGAACCTATGTGATATTGCGAAACGATGGACTGAATACATGGGTGTCGCCTGCAACATTCCAAAGTTCGTGTAGTCTAGATGTGCAGTACTTTCCCTTTGACAAGCAAAAGTGCAGTATGGAGTTTCGCTCATTGACGGCTGATCGCACTCTTATTGAAATCAGCACTCAGACAATCAAAAGCGATGATCCTCGTAAAGGTATCTGGGCCGGGTGTGTTAGTTTTGTTTCAAAAACGTCACAAAAGATCCACTACTCATCAAGATCTCTTCAACTTGTCGTTACATGTGTCCACAAACGCTGGCGCTGACCCTTAGTGACCCTCTAGCGCTAATTTAGATATAAACACTAAATCCTCAGGCTAACACCTGTCTAACCTAATTCTGTGCCCAATCCTAGAGTTGTAAATGAGGACTTCACGTTTTGTAGCTCCTGGTGATCACAATTCAGTTACATGAATAGGACTAAACAAAATCACTGGTAACGGAAGTTATGAAGTCTAAAAGATCTATAATAAACGGAAAGGGAAAACAAATATCAAACCTCTTACTGACTATCCTCTTATGCACTCGAATGGAAGGAACAAGTTTAAGGGGTGTATCGCAACGCAAGTCAAAATACTGTGTAGTTAATCGAAAGGCTCAAGATCGCAAAATCACAAGGGGTGAATCCGGAAAACGGAAGGATCCTCAATCCGCTCAGGGAGAGTTTTCTTTCTAAACATTTATTCAGTTTATTTTATTTTATGACTGTTTGGGGTGTAAAGGGTCAGGATTTCACTCATATACTCTTCATACACAAATAAATTCTGTCTGTATCCTTCGAGGATCCTTCCTTGTCATCCGTTAAGTTGACTACGGTCGTGTATCACTTAGTGGACTTGATCCAATGATCCTTAGTTGGGTTTCAAATGGAGTTATAGGCTTCCCTACCTTGTCACCGTGAAAGAAAATTTCCCGGGAGGTCCACGCCCTAATCACGTAAAATCACCTCTTAGATTGCTGTTTTGCCAAAATGGTTATTCCGGTGGTATAGTGGTTATCACACGCGACTAGTAATGGGGGGACGTGGTTCAAATCCCGCTCTGTGCGAATTTTCTTTCCAAACACTTATTCAGTCAAAAATATGATTATTTGGGATGTGCAGACTCAGGGTTTCTCTCATATATACAATATAAACTATTTAATATATATACAGGGCGAATTTCATGTAATACATACACATACACATACACATTCTTTATTTAAACACGATAAAATTTAAAAGCACTGACAAGCTTGTGGGGTCGTGTGCTATTATACTAAAAATGTTACGTAAAATAAAATGTGTACTATGTCGAAATGCTAGTTTAGATAATTGAGATACAAGGTAGAACTATTTAAGAATTGACACCTGCAAGTAAAAAATAATAAACGGTCTGTAGAAGAGACTCAAAAACATTTAAAATCATTATAAAATCTAGGGAGTGATTGAACTGACTGGGCATTACAATTAACATTTTTAACGTACGTGTCTTTCTTAACAATGCGGAAGAATGTCTTGAAGTTGTTTCCTATGTAATGGGTGCATACATTGTTCTATAGGATGGCTCCTCTGTGTCCGACTTAGTTTTTCAGAAAATAGGAATTAAATCGTGGGACGGTAATCCTGTTACAGTTTCTAAGATTGTAGTTGGTAAAAGGCCTGTTCACTAAATGTAGGAGGTGATTCTTCGCTAACAATTTTATAAAATAGTTTGATTAAACAAAGTTTGTACATATTCTATAGTGTCCCAGTTTGTGTGTTGATAGACATCAGAGGAGGGCAAGTCCTTGGGTAGCTTGTATATCACCCTTGCTGCCCTTCGGTGGAGAATTTCAAGGGAGTTTAGTTGCTCTTCGTTGATACACCCTCTCCACACAATAAGGCCATATAAGACGGAGAGTAGAATGACTTTAAAATACAAGTCCAGTAAGGCATTCTTACCTTCCAAATAGAATTCTCTCTTCCTTATATTTCTCATGTGGAAAAAGTGATACGTCCAATCAACTTCCAGTATAGCTTTTTTCACATGTGAAAAACATACCCAATGAGCATTGAGTAGAATCACCCATTAGCCAATCAGAACATAACACTCAAATGGGTTCCGAGGCGCGCCGGTTGAGAAAACATGTTTGTGTGTTTTCGCAAAACATGGCTTCAACACGTTTTGTTCCGCCTGAAACAACTTTAGAGGCTTTTATCGAGGAGCAAGCAAACAAAAACACGTTGAGTAAAACCAAAAGAGATGTTTCCTTTCTCAAAGAATTTATTAGAATGAAAGGAAAAGACGAAGAATTCGAAAACATTGAACTGAGAGAGCTCGACCAAATACTGTGCCCATTCATTCTGGTGTTGAAAAAAGGACGGAGAAGAATATGAACCAACAACATTACGGTCGTTTGTATCCAGATTTGACCGCTATTTACGGAGAAGGGTTACCCCACAGCCATCATAGAAGCATCATAACATTCATTCATGACTTCAACACGTTTTAATATCTCGATAAACAGTGTAAGTCCAGTGGCAGATCTAGGGGAGGGGCCCAGGGGGCCCGGGCCCCCCCTTATTTTGGCAAAAAGTATATATTCTGGTAAAAATTGAGGCTAAATTTTTTTTTGGGTTCACACTCAAAAAAACCGCCCTTCCCCCTCCCCGGGGGGAATCTGGGCTAAAGCTTCTTGAAGAATCACCTTTCTCTGGACGCCATTACGGCTGCAATGAACTTTCAGCTCCTACTGAAGCAAGCGAAAATCGCCCTGTGATTGGCTAAAGATGATACTGCTATCCTCCAATATTTTCATAATCTCGAGGCTAGGCATATTAGATCGAGGAAAAATGTGCAAGCCGGTCAAAAAATGGCGTCCAAACCCTGAAATCGAATGGCATAACGATCTATACTGACAGCAGTATATCGCAAGGGATTTACACGATTAGAATGCGTTCTCCTTCGTTGAACGCAATTAATATTGGACTAACAGTAACAGTTTTTGTCGTCTTCTATAATATGCGCTCATCTCGCTATCTCCTATCCTGGAATTGTTTCTTGTCACCATAAGACTTCTTTGCTTTCTTCGTTTGTCACAAAAGGCGTAGATGGAATTGGAATTGATTTCATCCCGGTTTTTTTTTCTTGTCGATACCAATATTATTCTTAACTTTTCTCTTCAGTTGACAAGCTTGTCCTTATATCTCTTATATAGTATCCGGATATGGATTGTTTGCACTGTCAAACATACCAACACGTCTAGCAGAGATAGGTGTTGTATGCCGGGATAGCAGAACCTCAGATATATCTATTGTAGCGTTCGTTGAATATTTTGTAGCCCCAAGGCCTTGATTGTTTTAAAGGTTAATAACGCAATCCAGCGGATAAACACTTGCAAAACCAATTGAGTTATCCAGTGGATATCGATACCCATGCACTCTCCGAACAACTGGGGCTTGATTGCCTCACTCAGTCTCGGTTACAAGTATAGAAAATCCTGCATCTTGTCATTTATGGACATGAGAGATGTTTTGAAAGGTCTCAAAATAGCGCTCGTCAATTTGAGAACTTTCAAAACATCACGAGTAACAGGATCCTA
>JALIRR010008920.1:7500-10000 GCA_023091755.1 Montipora sp. Colony 1 RG-2022
TTCGAGCACGTTTCGGCTGCCATTAACCAGCCTATAACAAAAAGAAAGACGTATTATGGTATCCCGAAAACTAAGGTTGTTTTTTTCTCCTGGTATAAGGACCATTTAACAGACGGCTACAATTGTAGCTTTTCCAAGTAAACACAAGTTCATTTCACAGTTGGTATTTCCGTATATTCCAGAAACAGGAACCCTACCTACAGACAGGACTTTAATCAAGCAAGGGAAAGGTTCTTGAGAGGGAAAATTTGTAACCACCGTGCATTCCCATTTACCAAGAAATTCGATAAAAATCCTCGGAAACCCAGAGGTACATAGTCGGTGTAAGGGGCGAGTTTTAACAATGCAAACAACAGACGACAAGAAAACTTTGTCTCGTTTTCTTTTTCGCTCCCCTTGCCCTAACAACCCGACCGTGGGTTTCCGAGGATGAAATTTTCGGTACCTTACGGTAAGACGGTATGCACCTTGAACTCAGGTAGAAAGAGGTTTCTATGGTAATCTTCAGGTAAGAGAACATCAGGACTCTCTTAAACTCATTTCCCCCGATAAGCAGAATAAACCAGTCTCTCTTGTTAAACTGATTTAATTCGTAAAAACACAATATTTACACAAATCTAAGTAATCGAGAAACTTCGTTGACAAAAACCTTTGAAAACTTGAAACTGCATAAAAAGGATACCAAAAAAAGCTAGCATTTGGTTGAACGTTATAAGAACGCGGGCACGTATGTATATATATCTGACTGAATTTTGAAAAATGTGCCTTCTTAGATTTTTGCCATTGGGGCAGTCTAAAAGCTACTGAGGGAGGGGGGACGGGAGCCGTCAAGGTATGCATGTATAAGTTCTTCAGGCTCTCTCATCTATGATCTAGCTGTTTTAGATAGTTGGGTTTTGACTTCGTTAATCATAGTTAGTGTATATATGACAGGGCATTGCAGAAATCGAATGCCTACAACCATAACATGACCCAGAATCCAGTCTTCCATATGGGACTTAAGTGCAATAAAAATATATTATTTTGACCCTTAAGGTCCCAAGGGGTCCCCCATGCATGGACCGGTAATATATAGTCTGGCGTTAGACATGAGTAGAATCTATAGGTGGCATTTTTGAGGCTCAAGGGGTTAAGGTTTGTTCCCAGCTGGAATCACAGTTGTGAAAAGAAAGAATTTTGTGCTGCTTCTCAGAGTGCTAAGTTATCCCAGCATATTATTAGGTACCTTTTTGTAAATCCAGTCAAATATTTATATCATTTGATCAAAATTTTATTTGTGACACAACAGAATACACACATAATACATGGATAAACTAAACTAGTAACAATACAGCAACTAACAGCACGCGCGGAGCACCACGGGTAAGGAAGTATGGTAACCTATCTGCGCGAGAAAATTTGGTTTCAGTCACCGTGCGAGCGTACTTCCCTCCATGCATGCCAATGTGACCAGTATCACGTGACCATAAGGCGGGCTCAAGTTCAGAGCTCATGAAGATCAGATTTTTTAAAAGTTGACCGCTGACCTGGTGCTGTGTTTCTTTTGCCTCGCAGGCTCAAGCCAGGTTAACTTATTGTACTAATAAATAATCCCGGAGCTCCGCTTTTAGGCTCGGCGAAATCTATTTAAGCAATAGAGGACGTTTTCCGTGTTTCCATAGCCTCATCTAAACACGACCGGGAGTTGGGAGAATTCAAGACAGTTATGCAAACCCGAAAGGCAGTCGAGCGTTTGCATAACTGTCGAGAATTCTCTCAATTCCCCCAAGTGAAAAAAGTCCTCTATAGCTTTTATAAAATATTTCACAAAGACAATTCGACAAATGAAGGAAACTGCTGTTTTTTTACTTCTTGATCGAAACAGATTTTCTTGATACACGCTCATATTTTCTACCAGCCAATCAAAATGCGCGTCTGACAACACATAACCAATCAAAATACGTATGATGTCACAGCCGTGTTGCCATATTCTCATCTAAACACAGCTATTGACCAATGAGAGCGCGCGTAATATCGTAATTATTTCATAAATATTAACAATACAGCATAACCAGCATTCTATACAAAAAGCCCACAGTTATCTGTTGTAAACCCTTTCGAGTCTCGTTAAGTAACTTCCCTTAAAGCTTTTGTGTAACTTTGGTCAACAATCATGAAACCAATGCTGATTGCGGGCTGGGAAAAGTTTAATGGCACTATTGTTGAACAGCAGGGCTGAAAAATGACTGCACCTGCGCTAGGTAAACCACTCAAAGATGAGGAACAAAAGGAGTTAATTAAAAATCTATTGTCTGTGGTGCAGGGATGGCGCAGTGGTGAGAGCACTCGCCTCCTACCAATGTGGCCCGGGTTCGTTTTGAGCCTCGGCGTCACATGTGGGTTGAGTTTGTCTGTTCTCTTCTCTGCTCCGAGAGGTTTTTCTCCGGGTACTCTGGTTTTCCCCTCTCCTCAAAAAACAACATTTGACTTGATTTGCGTTAATTGTTAATTTCACTTTACA
>JALIRR010008920.1:15000-17223 GCA_023091755.1 Montipora sp. Colony 1 RG-2022
TGGCTAAACCTAATTCTATTCTTAGAGTTGAACTCTGATCGTTTGTTAAGGCCGTGGGGATGAAGAGTACACAACTGGGAGCACCAAAAAGCTTCCCTTGTGAGTAAACGCCTATCAATGTGATCTTCACATTCATTGACAATTTTTTCGATAACAATGAATTCAAAGTCAGACATCTGGTGTTCAACCCTATTGAAATGCACGGCTAATTCGCACGTAATCTTGTTAGTAAGCATAGCCGATTTGTGATTCCGAAACCTGACCTTGAATTCATTGGACGTTGAACCCACATACTGAACCTTACACTTCTTGCAAGTGGCCAAATAAATCACGTTTTTAGATTTGCAACCAAGATGTTGCCTAATAGTGTAATAACGATCTGTACGAGCGCTGTAAAAAATCTTATCCTCCTTTAAAAAGTTCTTACATAAATCACATTTTTTGCTACATTTAAAACAACCTGTAGCAGAATGGTCGTTGTTAGTATAATTAGATCCCTTGGGTCCCGCTAGGAGCTCTTTGATGGTTTTGGCCCTTCTATAAGATGGAATGATTGACCCTTTGGGAAAAATCTGTGCTAATGTCGGTGAATCATAAATTAAATGGCTATACGACTTAATGATTTTACCAATGTTGGGCAAATGAGGGTTAAAATTAACCACAAGGGGAAAAATAACCTTTTTCTCTCGTTCTTTAGGTGAAAGAAGGTCCTCCCTGGGTGTATCTTTGGCCTTATCAAATTGTGTTTTAACTTTGGAAGGGTGGTAACCACGATCTACTAGATAATTCTGATATTCCTTGCTACGTTCTTCAAACTTTTCAATTGTGGAACAATTTCTGCGAACTCTTGTAGCAACTCCGAACGGGATAGCCCTGGTACAATGAGATGGATGGGCACTGTTACGCAATAAATAGATGTGATGGTCCGTAGGTTTGGAATAGATATCAGTCTGAATAAACCCATCAACTAAAAGGAGGGTGAGATCCAAAACATTGAGTGAAATTTCTGGTGATACCATGGTAAATTTGATGGTGGGGTACAGTGAATTAATGAATTCGGTAAAATCCTTCAGCTTGGTGGTACCCTGGGTCCAAAGATCGAAAATGTCGTCTCGATATCTCCACCATAATTTAGGTTTGGTCTCCCCAGATTTGGCCTTTTGATCGATAATTCCCATTGCCAAATCAGCGTAACTACACGCGTTCGTTCGCGTTCTGTTCGTGTAACTTTAGCTTGATAGATCACAGCGGCCTGTAAGCAGTTTCCATCAAGGGGACATTCATCTTTCATTCATCTTTTTTTCTACAATTACATGGCTTGTTCTTCTCATTCTCGGTTGCACTGTTGTTGAACAGTCTAAGCTATGCCGCACCAGCATACCAGAAAGCTCTCGACGAGAGTGGATACAATTATAAGTTAGCTTTCGAACCACCGGTGGAAAATGGCCGACGAAAGAACAGACCAAGAAATGACACTCTATGGTACAACCCGCCATTCAGTAGGAATGTTAGCACTAATATTGGCCAACGATTCCTCTCACTCATCGACAGATGTTTCCACAAAGACCACAGCCTAAGAAAGATCTTCAACAGGAACAACGTCAAGATCAGTTATAGCTGTATGCCCAACATAAAACAGATCATTGACAATCAAAATAAACAAAAGCTTAGACTGTTCAACAACAGTGCAACCGAGAATGAGAAGAACAAGCCATGTAATTGTAGAAAAAAAGATGAATGTCCCCTTGATGGAAACTGCTTACAGGCCGCTGTGATCTATCAAGCTTAAGTTACACGAACAGACAACAACACTCATGAAACTTATGTTGGGTTAACAGAAAATGATTTTAAAACGCGCTATAGAAATCACACCGCATCATTCAGAAATACAGCATCTAGAAACTCAACGGAACTCAGTAAATACGTCTGGTCATTGAAGGACAATAATATTAACCACGTAATTACATGGCAAATCATAGCACGCGCCAAACCGTATAACAGTGCAAGCAAACGTTGCAACTTGTGCTTACTTGAGAAGTTTATTATAATCCGCGAACCGCACCGCTGCACACTAAACAAAAGAAATGAACTTGTTTCATGTTGTAGACATAGGAAAAAATCACTACAGCGCAGTAATTGAGCAGCCCTTAGGGAGCCTTTATGTAAATTTTAAGGATATTTAAAGTGACGATTGTGGTATATACATTTAGTATTAAACTCCCG
>JALIRR010008921.1:0-7500 GCA_023091755.1 Montipora sp. Colony 1 RG-2022
CACCAATATGGCCGACCGGAAATGGTATGACGTCACGTGAAAACGATCTATAGCTTCTCCTGTACCAACTCCTCTACGAAAACCGAATTGGTCTCTTCCAACAAATCTCTGGCCTTGTGCTCGATTCTGTTAGTTGGGACATGGAGAAGAACTTTCGAGGCGTGAACAACTAGACTGATGGTTCTGTTCCCATCTAATCTTGTAGTCTGTGGTCTTTTCTCTATACGTACAAGTATCGACTTCAGCCAGTCCTCGGGCCAAACATCGGTTCTATTCTGCACTGTACTAGGCATATTACGACCAAATAGCACAAGACACAACAGAATACATGGCGCATACTGGATATACGGTCTGCGTGCGTACGAACGACCATACTCCAAACTTTATTAGGAATAACTATATTGACAATGTAGTTCGCAAAACACGAAGCAAGACTACAACAACAGCCAAGTAGGGTACTCCACAGGACTGGAACCAAGGCTCGCATTTTTCCCTAAAGGCTGTGTAATTATTAAGTATCCTAAACTGAATAAACTCAAAAAAGCATGCATGGAATACGGAAAATAAACGAGGAATGAGCACGGAGGCCAGAAAAAACCTCCAAAAACCCCAACACGAGGAAAAATCTGGAAATCTGGATAGAAACGAAGGCTCTTCCGACGGCCTTGCCTACGAGGCCTTACGTCGAAAAAACACTACAAAATATAATGCCTATCCGACATAATGCAAACAATGCAAAATCAAACGAATGTACAAGCCCATTATTTTGGTCACATTTAACAAGTCTTTAGCTACGTGCTTGACGTATCGCTTCGTTGTCTTAGGACATTTCCAACCAGCGTGCTTGTCTAAAAGTGTCTCATTGATAGCTCTACAGGCAGGATGTGAAGCTGCCCCTGGTTTGATACTATGTGTCCCGTAAATGGAAATATCGTCAACAAAAGGACCAACAAGCTTCTTAAATTCTAGCAAGATCGTAGAATAAGAAATACCGATGCTTTCATGAAAATGCTCGCCTGACTTAGTCTTAACGATACTTCCAATCAAAGGACAACGAGGATTCCTAGGCTCTGGTAAAAAAAAAAACTAACTAACCTCTCAGTGACTGCTACAGGACAAGTTAATTTTCCCGATCTAGCTATGACCGAAGTATGACCCTCTCTGATTTGATCATTCTTTTGTTTCGGCACAAAAATACACATTCGATCCGTAAATAAAGTAATATCTCCGAGTTTCATGGCTAATAATCCGTCTATCCGGAAAAAACCGGCGAAACCAACCAGTATTATAGGTAAAAATAATATGAAATGTGACAGCCAAGAATTTTTGAAAGAAAGATTGCCTCTGATAGCAAATATGTTATTTGTTTCAAAAAAATATTTCGCTGGAAAAGGTGGCCTTTATGAATCATCATGTTTTGTAATATGAGAGCTTAAGTGGATAGTTTTTATGGCAATAGTAAAGCATTTTCGCGTCAAAATGAGGTTAGCGTCATTCTGTTCTGTTAACTTAATTAAATATACCATGCCTCGTGATTCCCACTCTCAAAATTACCTTTAGAACCTACTTTTTGCGTAGAATAAGCTTTTAGAATGATGTTCTTGTCTTCTGTGGTGATACTTTGACGATTCGGGAACATTTTGTGAAAAAATATTTATAACGGGTCACACGTGCAACTTGATCGCCCGATTTTGCATAACATCCACTTGGCCTTTTGACATTCCATTGAAAAATATTCGCAGACCGGTCAATTTCTCTGAAAGGGTGATGGCTAACGAACAGAGAAAGATTTTCACGATAACTAATAGTTCCTGTGTTAATAATGGAAAGTCAATTGGATACTGCACAAGACAGGCGCTAAAAAAAAATCTGGAATATTAAAAGGGACGAGTAATGGACTTCGACAACAATCTGTCGCCTGTCGAACCGTAATCAAAGTGAGCTGTAGATCTAAGATTGTACAACACTGAAATCAAATGGAAAATTCTCTAGTAACTTATGGGTTTAACAAAGACAGAGACTTGGATCTGTGACATGTTGTTTGTACTCAATTATGCACAGTCTTCTGGTAAGAATTGGAAATTTCACTAATTCTTGTTAGTCAAAAACTATTTGAAAGAAAGCGTGTTGCCCATTTTTGCTCGATAATTCAAGTAAAGGGTTTTTCAGTAAAGGGTTTGATGCTGAACACTGGTGGGAAATTTATTTAGTTGCGTTTTTGACACGGAGTGTAATTTCACACGATTGAGTTTCTTGTCTTCACGCACGTAATGAAATAGGGTTGTTTGCCTCTTATAGCAAATATGTTGTTTGTTTCAATAAATGTTTCGCTGGAAAAGATTTCTGTGAAATTTCCAGCTTTTGTAAATTTATCATGTTGTGTAATTTTCGAGCTTAACAAATTTGCATACATGTGATGTGATACGGGGAGAATTTTTGTGGTAGCGCATAAGTCACGAAAACAAACAGGTCTGTTGGAAGCGTGCTTGAGTTTCAACAAAAGGAGGCCCAAAATCGTCAAAAATTTGTGACGCTGATGAATAATAAAGTAGCTGCTACTCCCAAAATGATGGAATTACCTGGTGATAAATAACCTCGTCTTTGAGAGTAAATTTTTGACTTTGCAGAAACAATATTGAACCTCAAGAGTTGGGCGATTGTGATCTTTGTGTCCAATTCGCAAATTTCTTGTCAAAATTTATAACACTTGACAGAAAAAGAAAACTAACAAAAACAAAAACCCGGTATCTTGACATCATTTGACACAGATGCTGCATTGTTTCTCGAGTAAACATGCCGCGGTAACTTGATCACGGCGCCCGCTGAATTCGATGTGCGATTTAGTTTGTGCAGCCAAAAGTACAATAACAAAATTCAACTTAACAAAAATCTCCCAAAATGTTTTTCGCTGATGGTAACTTTTTATATTCGTGGTTCAAAATTAATGTTGTTTTCATGTCGTAAATTTTGTTACCGATGGCAAAATATTTTATTCTCTATCGCCCGTCCTGAGAACTTCCTTCTGCTCTTCCTAAAAACTGTGTATCAATATTTGTTTACTTTTGCATCAATATTTGTTTTCCATAAAGCAAGTAACAAAATCTGTATCTTGCTTGGTTCGCATTTGATAGCGTTAAAATAGAATTTTCGGTCCTATGGTTAGTTACAAAGTGGAATACTTTATAGGTCGCCCATCGAGATACTAACCCCGCCGGACAGGGTAAACTTCAGTGAACGTTTGTTTACATAGCTGTCAGATGCCCAGAGTGCACGCTTACACTTGTGGTGAAAAGAACTTGTGAGGGAACTTGAAAATGATCAACATGCCAGCCCAGAAGCCAATGTTTCTCGATTCCCCTTTATTTTCTTCAATGTTTCTGCGGGGTTCAGTACTTTGCTAGTAGCCACATGTCTTCTCAAGGGGCTATTTATCTAAGACTTCTACCATGGCACTACAATATACAATCCCAAAACCTATATATTACGCAAAGACAACTTAAATCTCCTGGAAGACAAAACGCAGCTCAGTTGACAATATGGAATAAAGCGCTGTGTTACTTCTGTACCACACGTAAGCAATGCGTGTCTATTTTTTCTAAACATGACAGGAATTTCTTCTTTCTGACAAATGATTAATAGGCCGGTAGCCAGGTTTTTAACCTCAGAAAAGGATTTGTTTCGTCGCATGAACGTGTGAGCCAAAGGGCGCGTCTTCTGGTACAACTTCTGGGTGACCCATTAAATGGTCTTAATGACCCCCGACTTGAAAAACATTGCCTGGAGCGCTGCAGTTTAATACCACCCAACTCAGTCCCTTCGTACCACAGGCAACCTAGTGTACGCTCATGGAGCGTCCAGTTGTATTTACGGAGGGTGGAAGTCGCCTTGGATTCTAACTGAAGATCGAGAAGATCCGGTACCAAAGACTGAAGAGAGGGATCTGTCAGGGACGGTACTTCTCGCCAGGAGCCGACCTGCAAAATATCTGAAGCACAGAAAACGCAGTCAACGCAACAAGACTATGGCTGACCATTGCCAGAAATTCGAGTTATATTGCGTCACGAATACCGCATGTCAATCAAATGGAACAGAAAAAATGGCTGCCCGATGTTGTAAAGAAATGTATGGGATCTAAAATAAAATATCAATTTTTGGCAGTTCAAATAAATTAAATTCTATGTGCCGACCTTTCCCTTATAAATAATATGCAACTACACTACGAAGCGAAGGTTTTTTTACCATTTCGTTCATTGTTCGAGCCGCCAAATAGCGCCAAAATAACAAGGATTTACGCTGGTACTTGCCTTCTAATTTGATCAAAATACCTTCACTTACCTTGACGTCCAAGCTTTGAGCTGTGCGTGTCTTTCATGCTTCCATCGGTGCCGACCCCTAAAACTTTTCTTCAAATTACGATCTTTTTAAATACGTTAAATAAAACGTTCCACGATAAAACAGAATGCCACCCATCGGCACCGAAAAGGACGCTTTTTCACGAATGGATGTAGCCTTCATCTGGTCGCACGAATGTCCCGCAGGATGTGAAAAAATGGGGAGAACAACCGTTTTCCATAGCTTTCTTTGCTCAATTTCGAAAAGGAAGCCCTAGGCTGTAAGCTGAATCCCCTCTGTCTTATATAAACCAGCAGCGCAGTCTAGAATCTGAAATAGCTCTGTCAATATACATCCCATATCCAATTCTGATGAAATGGCATGAGCTTGTTCGAATGAAAGACGAGAGAGGAAATGAGTTTAACTACGTTGACCTTCTTAATTTTTGGATTCCTGGTCGATGGTTTAATTTAAGTAAGGAAAACGAGAAAGCACCTTGTAATCGACTCACTCAGTCCGTTGCTCCACGTTGTTTTCGCAATTTGACGCCAGTGAGCATGCTCCTTTGGTTTCAAGGGTAACCGCAGACACAAATTATCGCATGAACGAAATGTCACGAATTTCTGGTAATGCAACGGTATAATTATAGTTTCTCTTTAATATTAATGCCTAACGATGCATAGCTACGGGGGAAATTGACAACGATAGAATTAGAATTACAACTCCTACACTTAAAAATTACGAATGGGATGAGAGCGAATAAGGCGGCCAAATAGCTGAAATACGAATTAGTTCTGCAACGGAAATGATCACACACCCGAAATTGGTGGCATAGGAGCATACATGCAAAGATGCAAAGGAACTCCTAAATGGAGCCATCACGTAGGATGTAACTAGTTGAGTGTGCATAAAAAACACCCAATGCAAAGCGAAAGGTATGATAAATAGAGCAATCCACCGACCAAAATTGTGACAAGAACATAAATAGGCAAAACGTGCGCTAAAAAGGCACCAAACATGACTCTGGCACAATATGCCATGTCTCCTAAATGGAGCAATCAATCAATTTACAGGCCCAAATGGTGAAAACGCCTAAAATAGGCAAAAGTGCACAAAAAGCCACCATACATAAAAATCATAAGCCGAATGCTCCTGAACGGAGCCAACACTCAAACTACACACCTAAATGGTGACAAGCCATAAATAGTCTATATATACAACTTGAAGACGCAAGGCTAACATCCTGAACGAAGGGCATGAACTGAATACGGAATTCTTGGACTTGTAAATCTCCATTTGTCCTGGACCCTCAATGAGCAGATTGTCAATCCGAGGGAGAACAAAAACATCTTTAACAAAGCTCTTAAATTTAGAAGGAGTGGAATGCAAAAAAGGCCAGAAGGACGCTGACGGTCATTCGGGTATGACCAGGGTCCCGAACCCGTTACAAGCGTCAAGCTTTCTGACAGAACGCACTGTCAAAGATACTGGAGGGCAAATCCAATTGATCTCACAACTCTAATCTTGGGCAAACGCGTCTACTCCGCAACTGCCAGGCGAAGCAAATTTGGAGTTAAACCTGAGAAGTTGGGCATTATAGTAAGAAGCAAACCGGTCGATGGTATGAGGGCCCCATTTTACATCGGTATCTTGAAAAACTACTGTATTCAAAGACCAATCGTTCTTGTCGACAAATCTGCTGAGAAGATCAGCTCTCTCATTAACAGAACCAGGAATGCATTGCGCGTCGAGAACAATGCGCTTGGCTAAGCAAAGCTGAAAAATGTCGATTGCTAACGCTTGAAGATGTGGTTTGGGACTGCCAACTAAAACGATTCTGGTGGCATTATGATTGTCCGTTAAGACTTGCACTTTCTTGTTCTCCAACTCCTTGGCATAGGACGCTAACACGTAATATACGTAGAACTTTGGCACTTGTCATCCGCAAGCCACATGCCGCTGACCGAAGAAACGCTAAGATTGGAAGAAAAACCCCCGAATGCAACATCAGTTGCATCGTTAAAAATCACAACGGACGAAGTAGGAGGTGGCCTAATTGAATAGCCATTGAAACAGACAATGTTCAAATACCAAAACTGCAACTCTACCATCAAACTAGATCGATGAAATAGGCAATATAGAATCCCAAGCTGACCTGGAGTCAGTGGCAGCGTACATTTGTCTTGTGAGTAATTGAGCAATCGGCCCAACTGCAAGGTAGATAGAATTTACCGATCCCGCAATCTTGGCTAAATTCCGGAACGTTACGAAGCCGTCTTGAATGGCAGAGTGTAATATTGTTTTGAGATTCGCTACTTTCTTGTACGGATCTTGGAACTGCATTAAAATCGTGTTAATTACGAAACCTAGCCACTCGCCAATTTGTCTGGGCGACCAGCACGACTTATCTTCATTAACAACAAATCCGGAAGAGCCGAGATCTTTACGCTGAGTAATACTCGCTGCTTGCGCGAAACAATTATCGGGGAGACTGCCTAAAACTATCATCTAGGTACACAAAACTGACGTGACCCATCGAACGCCAACGCCTTACAAAAGGCCGAAGCAATTTCGTGAAGCAAAAACAAGCACTGCTAAGCCCAAAAGGAAGCACTTTAAAAGTAAAATATCTGAGAGCAGTTGTTTAGAAAACTTATAACTAAGAAAGAAAAACATATGAAACTGACTAGATTTTTATTTTCACGATGTTTCGAAGTCATCGTAACTCCATTATCAAGTGATAAATAAATACAAGTGCTAGAGTTTAAACTCGGCGTGGTAATTCCACATGACAAGCAGGTTTCTCAGATGTTCGACTGCGATCCAGGCCAGAAAAGGCATTCCTGTGCTCTCCTTATGCTGCCGTCATAGCCTTGATGGGCTTTGTGTATCTACGAAGCATCTCCGCTCTCATTGAGGAGGGTACTATGACTTGATCCAGTTTGAAGAGAACACCGTTGTCGGCTGTGATCTCCTCTCTGTAACTCCAGAATCCCCTAATTTCCTCTGGTACCGATTTTCTTTCATCAGGCCAGCCGGTCATTGTTACTGAGTTTAGGAAGGACAGGACAGGGTCCTTGCTTGTTTTGGTTCGAATTCTTTCCAACGTGTCAGCTGTTACGTTACTGGGTTTCAGATCCATTTCCACCAATTCCATACGAAAAACAT
>JALIRR010008921.1:10000-17221 GCA_023091755.1 Montipora sp. Colony 1 RG-2022
AGGCTGTGCAGCTTGCTATGTCGGTGAAACCACCCGACATTTAACACACGTGTAAGGGAACATATGAAAACGGACAGGGCCTCACACATTTTCAAGCATCTGGAGAGCTCCTTAGCGTGTCGCTCTGCATGCTCCCGTGACAATTTTGCCATCATTGATCAGGCATCTTCGTGGTTTGCTCTCAAAATCAAAGAGACGTTGCACATATTTTGAGACAAACCAACACTTAACGCAGAGGTCAAACACGTTAATTTAACACTTTCTCTTTAATTTTGAATTACTATTGTCGTAGTCTTAATTACTGTCATTATTATTATTGTAATTTCTCTAGTATTTATATTTCACTGTAATTTATTGTTCATTTCACACTGAAGATGGCAGAGGCAACTGCCGAAACATGTCTGTAAAACTCAGGAGTGTCATGTTTTTCTTAAAATTAAAACCCAAACAGCGTTTATCGTCCGGATGAATGCGAACATGATGGTAGCCCGACTTGAGGTCCCAGCTAGAAAACTAGCCACCCTCATCCAAAACCTCAGACAGAGATCGCAAATCTTCATAATTGAATTTGGGCAACACTAGACATTGATTAATATGCCTCAAATCTATCACCAAACGACGCTTTTTGCCTTCGACAACAGACAGAGGGTTTACACAAAATGGCGAGGCGCTGTGCTCTTGAATACAGCGGTTAGCCAGTAACTCAAATATTGCACGCTGCACGAAATGCGGGCGCTCGAGTGAAGATTTGTTGTTTATAAGAAAACAAGGCGACGGGTATTGACCAAAAGGTAATCTATAACCTTCCTTAATGATACTTAAGACAAAGGGCGGGGCCTGCAAACACGTTTCCCAGAAATATGCTGATTTTTCCAACCTCCCAGCTACACTCGAACAGGCGGTCTCCGCAACAAATTCGCCTGCCGTACGCTGCTGAAACGAAGGAAATAAATTGAAATCCTCATCAACCAACGTCAGTTAGTCAATCACGCGCGTCTCTATCCACGTTTCTTCTACAGGAGGCGCTGAGGTGCTCAAACTCCCCGCACTGTAAATTTTATCGTACAAAAAAAATAAATAAACAAATACTCCCAAAGCGGCAGAGAGCAGAAAAAATTAGTCTACTGGACTGAGGTCGTTCGCAGTACAGACTTAAGTGAAACGAATTGAATATGCTAACTGATATATACTAAATGCAAATCACTTCCAAGTAACTTGACAATGCAAAGGACAATAGATAACATTCCAATCGTAACGTGCAGAAAGCAATTACTTGCTTCACTGCGTACCGCAAATAATTTTCCATTGTGCACTATACTAGGCATATTACGACCAAATAGCACAAGGCACAACAGAATACATGGAGCATACTGGATACGGTCTGCGTGCGTACGAACGACCATACCAGAAGTAAAAGAACAAAGCTAGTGAAAAAGGTAACAAAAGTGGTGTACTCAACTTAAAACAAGGTCCCAAGCGTCTAGGGCGTGGCTCGAAACGATCGTCACTTCTCTCGTTCCTGGAACTGTAAGACGACGAGGCTCGGGACGATGAGGAGGCGCTGCGTTGCGATCTGGTTCGCTTCTGTTTCAGCTTTTCCTTCACCTTTCTCTCCGCCCTCTTCTCCGAGCGATACATTCGTTTCTCATCATCTGAATCGGACGCCAACTCGTCCGATAGGTACTCGTTGACTGTCAACCAACCGAATTCGCTCTTGTCAGCTAACTTAATGGCTTTGATACGTTTGGAGACTAGCTTTGTACCTTCTTCCAAGGATCTTTTCACTCGTTTACGAGCGCCTCGGTGGCATCATCAAACGTCTCTAAGACATCGTGAACGTGATCTAACTGCTGTTGATTGCCCTTTCTCTTGTAGATATACCGGTCCAAACGCGCCTTCTTAACTGCGTTAGTCACGGTAGAACTGTTTTGTGCAGAAAACTTTGTGGCAAAAGCACCCAAGCGGCGCTCAATTACGTCGGTTAAGTTCTCGGTCAAATTGGCAATTGATTCGTTGACCAAAGCCTTCATAGCACTCCGCGAAGCCTCGTCCAAAGCTGGATTACTTCTGGAAGAATCATCATCCGCAGGCATGATGTCTACTGGACTGAAGTCGTTCGCAGTACAGACCGAAGTGAAACGAATTGAATATACTAACCGATATATACTAAATGCAAATGACTTCCAAGTAACTTGACAATGCAAAGGACAATAAATAACATTCCAATGGTAACGTGCAGAAAGCAACTATTTGCTTTACTGCGTACCGCAAATAATTTTTCATTGATATTACTACAGAGCTTTACAAAAACGTTCATACTCTCCGGACCCATAGCTTTTATCATGCCCGCTTTATACCATCAACTCCTTCCGACTTCCCATTCTTCAGTTGTTGTATTGCCTTTTCGATTTCTTTGTTTAGAATATCAGGGCCATTTCTAGTTAGATAGATTATTGCACTTAAAACCTTACTGCCAAAAAGGCTGAATTTGCTTAAATTTACAGCAAATTAAAAATAGTTATCTCATAAAAACCTACACGTAAATTTAAAAACGACGTTCATTCAATAGAATAAAATATGTACGAAAGGTACAAAAGGCGAAAGAACAGCATTATTCAGCTGTTATTCAGGACAATGTCCATGATAGCAAGCTACTTTTTCGAACAGTTGATAAATTACTGCAAAGGACATAGACAAAAGATATCCGTCTGCGAATGCCTTTGCTGATTTCTTTAGTGCCAAGATTGTGCGAATTCGTGATGAGTTGCTGATTAGGAAAGAGCAGCTGGGAGAGCGCACTGTGGAGGATTTTGAGTGTACGTCATGCTTTAGCGAGTTCGAAATGATAACAGATGAAGACGACTTAAGGTTCAACTATTAAGGCATGCGCACTGGATCCACTTCCAGTAAGTACATGTATAATGCGGCAATGCTATTCTAGTCTTGTTCCTGTATTCAGAAGGGTGATTAATTTGTCATTGTCATCTGGATTTTTGCCCAAGGAACTTAAGGTTGCGCTAGTATTACCTCTTCTTAAGAAATTAAATGCAGATTTTGAGATTGGTGCAAAACGGTTTATTTTATCAGCGGTTAATTTGCAAAATGTCAAACAGCGCATGCCCACCGTTCCCACGAGGTTCTCCTGTAAACAGCTTCAAAATAAATGTGTTTTGCTGTAAGTGTTTCCAACATTAATAGCCTTTCATCTTTGACCATCTTCTGTTATATGCTCCAGTGAATTATAATAGACTCTGTTTTAATGTCCTCTTGATAACCGTTTCATCATGACAACCGGATAGCTAGTTCTCCAAATCCGGAACAGTCAAGATCGTAAGTAAATGCTTTCCCTCAAAATTTTCCGTGATTCAGGGACGGCGGAGCTTATTTTGTATTGGGGGGCTAACAAGCAAGCGCCGGAGACGCTAACTTGTAGGGGGTTCTGGGGGAATTCTCCGCCACAAAATTTTGAAATCTTGAAGCTGGGAAATGCTACTTCCAACCTTTTCGGCGAGATATCGTGATTGTTTACATTTGGGTCGACATTTTCGTAAGTATAGCCTAGAGCAAAATTTAACATTTATGTTGCGTCTTGTTGTCCTACATCTCTTGCCTTTTTAACTCGATGGATTTGTTCTGTGCCATGTATAAAGAATCGGTAAGTAGTAAGTCGTCTGCCTGGGGTGGGGGAGATGATTACTTCCTCCTGCCGAAAGGTTTCCTATAAATTCCCGGAGATCTAACGGTGACGAATTCTCAAGTCTATTACCTAAGCTGAAGTGTTCTGAATTGTTTATTTATGTTGCTCGAGAGGAAACTCGCACGATTTGAACTAACAGTTCATTACACTGATTTCAACACGAATGTAGGAAAATTTAAGGCAGTAATTCACTTCTGTCTCAGAAGAAAGAATATGCTATTTTGTGAACCTTAATTATCGTAAAATGATAAAATACCCGTGTGCTGTCTTCTGGTACATCAATACTTCAACAGGAACAAGTCCATCGAGTTAAAATGGTAAAAAAATATATAAAAAAACACTGAACGCAACATCTATGTAAAATTTTGCTCTGGGATCAACAAGGTATACTTACGAAAATGTCGACCTCAAATGTAAACCATCATGGAAAGATTTGTGTCAATGCTCAGCGGCATATAACAGAGGATTGTCAAAGATAAGAGGCGATTGATGTTGGAAGCACTTACCACAAAACACATCCATTTTGCAGGTGTTTACAGGAGAAACATTTTTGGCTATGAGAACCCTACGGCGCATGTTCTCCTACATAGCGTTTCTCAGAGCCTTGGGTCGATCCGGGGCTCTGGTGACAAGAATGTGAGAAGCCTCGTGGAAACGGTGAGCTTGCGCTGTTTGACCTTTTGCAAGTTAACGGCTGGTAAAATAAACGGTTTTGCACATATTGCGTATATTGCGCAAATTGCGTTGCGTTGGGTTGCTTATTTTACAGCAAGCTGTTTGTACGAGAGTTCAGGAAAAATAATGTGGAGCGCCCTTTTTTGAAGTCTCTCAAGGTCATCTGGCAGGTACTGCAGTAGGGAGTTGTGAAAGGTTTCACAAGCGCTTTCAATAACTGAATGGATACAAGTCATATAAAACCAGAGGAGATGTTTGGATGGAACATAGGCGCGTTTCAACTGTCTAAGGAAATACAAGCAAGTCGCAGCCTTTCCGCAAACGACTTTCACATTTTCATTCCGTTTTAGATCGGCCGAGATGTTTAGACCGAGCTTTACGAGATAAATGATCTCAATTTGCTTGCGATTTATTATAATAGGTTCTAACAGATCACTTAATTTTGAGAAACAAATACGCAGTTCCTTGCACTTGTTTTCATTAGGCTGAAATCTCTCCGCCTCCATCTTTTCCATGAGTTAGTCAACATAGTTCTGCATCACACTCGTTTCGTTTTTGTAAACAGCCTCCGATATTGGAGTATCGTCGACGTATTTCCAAAGATCGGCTTCAATGTCTAAATCATTAATCATAATCACTAACAACCACGGGCCTAGCTTTGTTCCCTGAGATATTCCTCCCGAAATGGCACCCCATTCAGAGAGACATTCATTACTTAGTTTCACCCTCTATTTACGATCGATCAAGAAATCTAGAATCCAACAAACGATAGGTCTAGGGATACTGTAGTTGGACAGTTTTTCAGCTAAAATGTGGTGGTTTATCAGATCGAGGACTTTGCGGAAATCGACGAGGACGACGCTAGCACAAGCTCTATTTCCATCGGTGTGCTCCTCCACTTCCTTCTTTCATTCTAACGGGAGACTATCTGCTCCTCAATATACTCTATTAATCTCCCACTGGCTTGGTCAGTAAGACACCATCCTTGCTTTAAACGCTATCCTCTTTCTTTCCTGTACGTGTCTTCTGGATAAGTTCCTTTACTTTCACATACACCAAGTCTGGCCGTCCCGGTCTTTCTAGTTCTTTCATTTTCTGGCACTCGTTTTCCCACCATCTGGCACATGCACTGTCCGTTTATCTACGAAGCTCGTTGTTTAATTTCCTATAGATATGTCTCCCGTGCTCCTAGCTCACGTTCTTCCAAGTCCTTTCTTCCTCCTGGCTTCATAAGCAATCCTATCTTCACCGCGTCTTATTACGGCTCTCTTCAGGTAGTTCCAACTGTCTTCCACATCTAAATCATTGCGATCTTTGCTTTCCTCCTTGATAAGTTTATCTACAATACTCGTCACAAATCGTTGAAACAGACACCGTTTCTCTCGAATTTTCTGTAAAAATCCTGAGATTTCTACTTCACACTGTTTTTCCCCCCGAAATGTGCCTTCTCCCTCCCCAATGTTGAGCCACGGGTGTTTTGAAGCACTGAGACCACTGTGATACCCAAATCAACATTGGGAAGGGGAAACAGACACAAGTGTTTCAAGATTTTTGACGAGTATTGTATTTAGTCTGAAGAGAGGAAAGAATAACAGTTTCTGTTCAAGACGAATTTTTCTATCACCGATGGAATGAATATACCTGCTTGGTTCGCCGCACAGATGAGAAAGAGAAATTTAGGATGTCGGATTATTGTTCACTTATATTTGAAAATAAAAGGAATATATAAAAATGAGAAAATTTAAAGCAATGTGTTACACATACAGGCAGTAATTAAGACATGCGGAAAATGTGAGGTCGCTGATGAAACTTCACTTTTTGCATTCTGAAGACGTATATTCCAACTTTTGAAAAGGGGAAATGATATTTACCTAAGCTGATTAGATTTTCTCAGCGCGATAAATAAGGGCATGTCTGTTGCTAAATGTCTTTCCTATTCAAGAAACGCGGACTGTATATTAAGGTAGGGGGCGGGTCTTCAATCTCTTCCATCAAATACCCGAGTAACAGCAGAAGTCATTCCCCCGTGTGGAAAATGTTTTAGTCGACTTATTTTCCCACAAGACGACTAATTCAATTACGACTGATCTTATGTAAATATCGCCGAGTTTGTTGACATCGCTTAAGTGTTACACGATTCACCATGGTGTTTGGAAAATTCTTTGCCTTTTTTAGGAACCAAAAACAAAAGCTACTGCATCTACAAGTGTTTTAAGTGATAGAACAGATCACGGAACATGCACCTTAGGGATAATTTTCTTGATTAAGCTATTCAATAAGGCTATTTGTAGGGCTTCACCATGGTGAACCGATAGTTCTTAAAGTCTATGGTAGTATAATTACTTTTACTTTAGAACACAGTGGTGAATCGTTGAGTTTCAGCGCTAAGAAGGGCGACTGGTCGTTACAACAAATGATCTCTTTTAATAATGTAATTTCCTACAAAGTTAGCTTATTTTTGTGCATAGAACTGTTCAGGTTATAGAAAAAGAAGGAAAAGGTTCCGTGTTCCTTTGACACCTTTGTGTAGTTATTTGAGATAAGGACTAAGAGGCAATGTACGTCACTATTCTTTCTCAGGAGCTCCAAGAGAAATAATATCACAATGAATAGCGAATCAATTTCATACAATGACCGGAAAAAGTCATTCTGCTATGTAAAAATCGCTAAACGTCGTCTTGATGGCCATCGGAGCAATTTTCACCCCCTTTTTGTTTGAAATATGCAACACCACCCCCTCTCCCCTTATTTTTGGCGTATAGTGCGATAGTTATTATTGTCTCTGAAAGTTTACATTTTGCGAGAAGAAATCTCACGCAGTTATCCACAGAATGGAAAATACGGTAGTC
>JALIRR010008922.1:0-7500 GCA_023091755.1 Montipora sp. Colony 1 RG-2022
ATGGCCGCCATTTCATTGTTTGGGGACACCAACATGGCGGCCGTGACGTCATGTAAAATCCAAGAATTGGACCTTCCTTCTGCATGAATTTTTTTTTCTTTACCTTCTTCTTTGCGCGAATTTGTTTTCTTGGCATTTTCCCTTGCATGAATTTTTTTTTGGTTTTTTCCCCACCCCCCCCCCCCCCATCACTTTTCTAATGGTCCGTCCCTTATTTAACACATACAGGAGTTCTAAATTTTGAATAATTAGTGCAAACTTTGTAAAAACGGTATTGTTTTTTTGTGTAAAGTTAGCTTATTTGCTGAGCGAAACTACGGGAACGAAACGGCAAGGTAGAGAATTGAGGGAAACCAGCTTATGCCAACTGGTACGGAATGGTAAACTTTTTGAAATGTTGGCAAACAGTTTTGGAAAGTTTCGATATCTTTAATTCGTGGTATCAAATTTTCAACTTCTGCTTAATCGTCTGGATTTTCTTACTATCATTTCAGGCCAATGCACCCTTCGTTGACTGTCAAAATGGCTGCTGTGGAAACAATCCATGCCTTAACGGAGGAACGTGCCGCGAGACATGTGACGTCATCGGAAAGCGTTTCACTTGTGACTGCGGATCACGAGCAACAGGGAAACTTTGTGAAACGGGTAAAAAACACATGCTTCATCCGTCAACTGTATAGGGAAATCTTCGCTTACATTTTTTCTATCTCGTCCCCAGAGTCCACTTTTCTTTTGGTTACCACCAAGGACAAGGACTGTAGCCACTTCTAAGGTAGGAAGTCCGCAAATCACGGACTTCCAGCTTGTCTCACGCACACTCAGAAACTGAAACAACAGTGGTTGTCAACAGTTACAAAAGTGGACATTCAATACGACTGCGCATAAATTGGAAGTGGCCAGAGTCCGAGTTCTTGGCGCTGACCAAAAGAAAAGCGGACTCTGGGGATGAGATCCTCGCACCTAAACGGACAATTTAAAGTAATAGCCCATTTCCGAGTTGCTGCATGCGTCAGTTTCACAGCGAGTCCTGGTGCACAACCATTCAAATGGAAATGAGTTGCGTATTCTTATGCAAATCAAACTCATTTCCCTTACAGTAGTTGAGCACCAAGACTCACTTCGAAACCGAGGCAAACAGCAACTCGGAAATGGCCTTATATATAGAGTGCACGTGATAAATTGAGGTGGCTCCAACGGAATTCGAACCCACATGACCCCTGTGATGCCGGTGCAAATGCTCTACCAACTGAGCTATGAAGCCACGCAGCTGGGAGCAAGTCAATTGTGGGCTCAAGTGTTTCCGTGAAAGGACTTGATGAAAGAAATGTATATTATATTTGAATAGGGCATTTTCGAATTCTCACGGCTGGACTGGATCTAGCATGAAATGGAGGCTAATGCGATCAAATCTTTTCAAATGCAAATTACTTTGCCCGCATTAGCCTCCATTTCATGCTAGATCCAGTCCAACCGTTAGAATACGAAACTGGCCAATTGAAGTGCGAGCTACAGACGATAGTGAGAAATGATCCTCGCACCTATCTTGACAATTAAAGAAATTTATTGTCTTTTATAGACACTGAAAAATTAAGGTGGCTCCAACACGAAACCAAATGTTGATATGAATGGACAAATAAGCCGTGATGTTATTGGCCGACTGTCGGTTAAGCCTAGATGTCATTGGCTGTGAAGACTGAGAACAATGATTGGTGCGTTTCTGTCCAGCTGTGTGCGGCATTTCTTTAGAATCGTAAACTGGTCTTGTAAATTGAAAATACGCTGCATATGGTCTTCGTTCAAGTGGTTTTTAATTACAGGGTATTTATGTTCAGCGATGCGTGGATACTCAACATAAAGATACCCCTCCCAAACTCTCCGAACCTATTAGTAGAAACTAAGAGCATCGGAACCACAGTCTGTGACAAAATTCCTTGGAACAGTACACAAAGATACAGATCTGAACCTTTCGCGGCTGATTCTCCCCTCAACTTGTTGTTTGCACAGGAGTTTCTGAGCCCACTTGGCAAAACAACATTGTGGGAGGGCAAGGTATTGCAAAGTGTTTCAATTCAACAATTTTGTCCGCGGCTGTAGTAATCTTAAGGTCACGGTCGTAGGCTCGACTCCTGCGATGGAGCACTCGGATTTTTTCCGAGTATCCCCGAGTAACTATCGATCAATAAATCTCTTGATTTTTTTTTGTTTTTATAAACATTAGGTGGCTTATCCTTGTGGATCATCTAGTCCCTTTCATATTTTTTTCGCAGCAATTTGCTCAACTCAAGACTGGCTTCGCTATCAAAATTCATGCTTCAAACTGGTCACAGAACCTAAATCCTGGCTCGCTGCTCAGCAATCGTGCGTCAGCATCAACAGCACTTTGGCCTCAATCCATAATTCTGAGGAAAATGATATTGTACACCAGTTCGCAGTGGCAAACAAGGAGGGTGTGTGGATCGGACTGAGCAACTTGTACACCAGTGACCTCAGCTTCGAATGGGTGGATGGCTCTGAAGTCTCTTTCACTGACTGGCAGTCTGGAGAGCCAAGTTACGTATACCAGATATACACAAGTGAAAACTGCACCGAGATGAGTGATGCAGGATGGAATGATTTGGACCGGGACAGAAGTTTAAGTTACGTGTGTGGCAAGGATTTCCACCCATAGGAGAGACGTAGTTGATTTACCCCCGACCATGCTAACAAAAACACGATACCAGAAAAAAAAAATGTTGAAAACAAAGGACTGTGGATGAACAGAAGGCTGGATAATTACTAAAGCAAGACAGTTACAATGGACTCCTTGAATCTTCTACCCTGCGGGCAGCACATTATATAGCAAGCAGATGCCCTTTGACCTTTCTAGATAAATCGGAAGAAGAAGAAAAGGTCCCTTCGTCTTTCCGACTTGTCTAGAAAGATCCAAGGGACTCTGCTCGAAGGGTATTCCCCTATAAATACGATGAAAAAAGCCACATGACCAACGCAAAAAATCCAGACTATAAAAAGCACAACGGTTGATCTAAGCGACTCACAAAAGAGAAAAAATAAGTTAGAATACAAGAATTGTCATGCCTTTACGACAAGCAACAGGACGCTCAATCCTCTAATTCCACCACTGTCTACGATAGCCCATATACTTTCAAGTTGAAGTTGGTGTTTTTTTCGACTGCTGCAACTCTCAATCTTTTAAGAATATCACGCAAGAAATGTTATGATACAGACGATTTCCATTACACTTCTGAATAATCACGATTTGAGTCTGTTTGGCTTCTATTATCTGCTAGTGGTAATCGCCTTGTCTGTTGTTTGTCATGAATCTTCGACTGCACGTGAACCTGAAAGACAAAAGAGGAGGAGGTATTTATACTAGTGTAAGTCCAAAACATGCAAGACACATGCAACTAGAGCCTTGTTGGTTGTTACCGTAGAAGTCTAAATCACTCAATAACTTATTTCATTCTTCCCGTTCCGACAGCTTCCATTGGAGTTTCCAAGGATGATTCATAATGAGTATTATTAAAAACTGGATCATTGGATAATGCAATCCGAGAGTTTTGATTGGCTAAGCCGTCATGGGTTATGAGCCATTATACCATGATCTACAAACACGGCAAGCATATGCGTGATTTTTTGGGCCTTTTTATTTTTATTGTAGTCTAGTTTTCTATATTTTGGGGGCGTTTTTAATAAAACAATTATTGCACTCGCACTTGTTGGATATGAGATGATTATAGCCAACTTGGCGCTACGCCCCTCGTTGGCTATCTATCATCTCATATCCAACAAGCGCGAGTGCAATAATTGTTAATTACTTCGAGTTTTGATTGGTTTACTGGATTGTTGCCGTCCTTTTCGATTGGCCAAAGTAATTACGTTGGTTTTGGTTTTACGACACTCGTTTGAAAACCGCTCTAAAACAGTGGATGGCGTTGAACGAGCGCGCTGATTGGCTACTCGAACTCCAAATATCCTTTGCTATTCACCGCCGGGCAACTTGTGCAGGATTTGTGCTCGAAAATATTGTAATGGTTGCAGGAATAAATGAGTTAAAATCATCTTTTCTGCCATATTATCTCACTGCTTTAATATATACTAAAACAACTATTCACCTCTGTGTCGGTGGCTAGTGGTGGACATTTACCTCACCGTTTCCTGGCTGACTAAATATCCACCACTAGCCACCTCCACTTCGGTGAATAGTTGTTAATTATTTTAGTCATAGTTAGTGACTTTAGTAAGTACAAAATAATGTACACTGTATTTATGAAACGTTTTTCTGAGCGACAACTGCAGTTACAAGACCGATATATGTGGAGGAAACATAGCGTATAACCACCGGTTATCACACCTACTCAGTATGATTCGAGATCCCGTATGGAAAGATGACAAGAACATATGTATAAGTACAGAGGAAATGCTTGCAGAAATTTCGCGGACAAACGAACAAACACTTACAGACGTAATCATTGGCTCGGCTGACGTAAGAGCCCTGTACCCCAGCCTGGACATAGAGTTTACCATCGAGAAAGTATGCGAGGAGTTCAGAGAGAGTGAAGTAAAGATTGAAGGCGTGGACTACAACGAAGTGGACTTATACTTAGCATTGAACATGACACCAGAACAGATACGCCACCTACTACTCGCTGACGTCTGTCCGACACGGAAACATTCCCGTGGGAGACCCCCGACAATAACCGGAAGTGGACGCGAAGAGAAACCAGAGAAACGTTTTGCACCGTGGAATCCAACGGGCAGAACACCCTCAGCATCAGAATGCTTGACATTACTCACAGAAGCCATCAAAGTGGCCCTTCTATTTGTCATGAAAAACCACATTTACACGTTTGACAACAAGATCTATAAACAAGCAAAAGGAGGACCAATTGGAATGAAATTAACTGGCGTACTTGCCCAAGTCTTCATGAAATGGTGGGACAAGACCTTTCTCAAGAGACTTGAACAACTACGCATAGAAACGTTTATGTACAAACGGTACGTAGACGACATTAACATTGTTGTGAGATCCATAAGTGCAGACACCACATACAACGACGGACGTATTGTAACCATTCAAAATCATGATAACAACCGCACAGAACCGAAAGACAAACACACAATGGAAACACTGCAACAAATCGCCAATGATATTCATCCGTCGATCCAGCTGGAAATAGACGTTCCTTCAAACCACAAAGACGGCAAGATGCCTATCCTAGACCTGAAGGTATGGTTAGAAGAGGATATGAGCAACCAAAGACATCTGATCATGCACGAGTTCTACGCGAAGGAGGTCTCATCGAAATCAGTCGTACCCGCCAACTCTGCACTTCCGTGGTCAATTAAACGCGCCGTCATGACCCAAGAACTACTAAGAGTATTCCTGAATTGTAGCCCAAACCTACCGTGGCAAAGAATAACTGAGCATGCGTCAAACACCACACTGAAGATGCAGTATTCAGGATATGATAAAGCCTTCAGACATCAAGTCGTCAAGTCAGCCCTGTCAGCATACCACACCCTATTAGAGAAAGATAGGAATGGAGAGAGACCCCTTCACCGACCAAGAGAATGGAAGAAGAGAGAAAGGGAAAGAAAGAAAAGATCAAAGGCACAAGAGTGGTATGGGAAAGGAAACTACGATTCAGTACTGTTCATCCCTGCCACACCCAATGGAGAGCTAAAGAAAACGATACAGCAAGAGATCAATAAATCGACACTTAGGATAAAGGTGGTTGAGAAGAATGGAATTTCGATCACGTCCCTTCTACAAAGATCCAACCCCATGAAAGAGAGAAACTGTAGACGTGAAGACTGTTTCGTATGCACATCAAGAGGGAAAGGTGATTGCTCGAGGAACAACATTGTGTATGAAATAAAGTGCAACAACTGTAACAGCAAATACTGTGGAGAAACAGCCCGCAACGCCTACACGAGAGGAAAAGAACACATGAAGTTATTACACGAGAAAGAACAGAACTCGCCTTTATGGAGTCATTGTCTAAAAGAGCACAATGGCCATATCCAGCAATTCACAATGAACGTCGTGAGAACTTTTCACCGAGACTCAATGATGAGACAAATAACAGAAGCAATACATATCAGAAAAATCCCAGAAAGAAAGAGTATGAACGCGAAAGAAGAATGGAATACTGTGTATTTACCACACGCAAGAATTGAAAAGGATTAATTGACATTCAAACATCTACAATTAACGCTCTACAATTAACGTTCTGCCTCCCATGGGAGACCATGTAGATCTTATGCAAATACAAGTACAAATCCAGAAACCTAAATAATATTAAGAACTGAAGAGGCCGGGAAGGCGAAACGTTTTCAAGTTTAGAATTTAACTAATTAATAACACGCTCGATACGTGGCAAAGGTTTTACAATACAACAGTATACAGCGTACAACATAGAATAATGTCGATATCCAACTTTGCCTATGCAAGAATCAAAGATCTGACTAAGTCAACTGCAGTTCACGAAACATCTATGAGGTTGTTGCAATGACACCTGACAGGTCATGGGTTAGAGTCCTTTTCTAGCCTTGATTCTTATTCTTCCTTTTAAAACTCATTAATAATTCATAATGGGAAAACAAAAGAAATGTTTTATTAGTAAATATCTGTATATCTGACACACATTTCTCTTCATTTAGGGAACTGGTCAAAACTACTATACTCGAACAGGACCCACCTTTGGGATAGGGGGGTTCTCAAAGACACCACCTATCTTCGAACCGTATCACATGAACATTACCGACAACATTTTATTGGCTTTTAAATTTGAGTTGACACAGGAATATTGAGCTAGCGAGAGTCGACATTACTAGACAAACAAGAAAAGTGAGGTTTGAATCTCACTGTAATTTTTTACTGCTGGATAGAGGGGTGGCTATGCAATATAGACACCATCTTTTGACGTTAAGCAAGGAGGGTACAGGCAGACCCACCATCTATTTTGTGGTTTGGTGGGTCCTGTTCGAGTGTAGTAGTTTTGACCACTTCCCTTACATTCTTTCAATTTTCCCTGTTAAAAAGTCTTGAATTACCAAAAATACCTATCTTACATTAATAAAACTTAAATCGAATCAGATCTGAACCACATTTTCAAACTCGGCATCGCCTCGAGTTTATAAATATGATACAGATCTGCCACTCATGCTGTATATATTACTTACTCCTTGTTTTATTATGTCTGGTCATCCTCCCTCTAGAAAATCGAGTATTTACTGGTAAGTGGTATTTTCTTGTGATGTCTTGGATTTCTTGCTCCCATAATATTATACACTTTACTTACAACTTATCATCGAATAATACTTTTATTAATCAAAGACCCTTCTGTATAGCAAGTATTATTGTCAACTGGGCTTCCGTCATTTAAGATCCAAGACGGTTTAGAGTTAGCCTGCACACAGGTTCTCTGTGCGTCGAATGGTGCGCGGTCAACAGCTGGGAAAATGGCACAAAAGGGGGAATTCTCCAGCTGTTAAATA